>JACBKR010000780.1:0-200000 GCA_014218235.1 Colocasia esculenta
GGTTACCATTTTCTAGGACTCGATCCCATCTTAGTGAGCCTGTGGAGGGAGTATTCTAGGCTCCGAGCATGCTCGAGTTGATTTCTCTGAGCTGAGGGGAAAACGATGGTTGGACAGAGACACTGAGTTGTTTGTAGTGTTCTCTTGGCTGGGGCAGGACGCCAATGTGGTTTTGGTGTTCTTTTCGGTGCAGCCTAGTCAGACTAGTTTCTCATTTCCTCGCTCTGCATTGGTTTTGGAGCTGTGTATGGAGGTCAGACATGGGGTCGCAGCTTGTCCAGGCTGCAGTTGTGGTTGTTGTTCTTTGTTCTTGTGGTGGCTCATTGGCCTCACTCTTCTGGGGAGGTTAGAGGCAGGAGTCAGCTGGCGAGTAGTGAGTGGCCTGTGGCACTCCCAACAACTAGTGGTGCTGGTGTGGTTGCTATTATTGTGATGGTGTTTCTCATGCAGTGTGTTTCGTGCGTTAGTTTGTCGCCTTGGCTTGCATGGCAGTTGTAGCCGAGCCATGTCTAGTTTCTGCGGACATTGTTGGTTTGGCACTTAGTCGTGGTGCTCGTGCTTTCCGTTGTGCCATGCTTGTGGGCCTGTGCTCTTGGCCCTTGTTCTAAGTTGGGCCTCCAACCTCGTTGTCGTTTCGAGGGCTGGAGAGAATGTGCCCCCATCTCTGGTTGCTGTACCGAGAGATGGTGCGGGTTGTTTCCTAACTCAGTAGTGCCTTTGGTGGTTTCTAATTGAGTGTTCTCTCGGTGTGCCTTGTGTAGACTCCGACCTTAGTTCCATAACTCGTTCTCTGATGCCCGTTCGTGGTGGTACCTGTGTGTGATTTTTTGATCTCGTAGAGTGTCATAGGTCTGCGTTGTTTCTATGTGTGGCTTCCCGATCTCATGGAGGTCCGGGCTGACTGTGTTTTAGTGAGATGTTGTTTTCCCATGGTTATTCTGTGATTTCCTTGAGCCCTGTCTCAACATACGTGTCGAGAGTTGCTTCCGTGTGTTGCCCAACTTTGCAGGTTTTGCGGGAGTTGTGTATGGCCCGACCCTGCAGTGGTCATGGCGTTATTCTGTTTCTGCTGTTTTGTAGTAGCTAGTGTAGTCGTTTCTTAGTTACTTCTTTCTAGTTGTAGTTGTTTACTGCTTTCTGGAGTTCCTACTGTTTTGGCCGATAAGAGATTGGTTATCTCTACTGGGTCTTATTCGTGAGGTTCAACCCCCCCCCCCCCCCAACTTCCTTTAGGTAGCAGCTCACTGTCACTGGAATTCAGTGCCAGATGGTTGAGGTGGCGGTGTGCTGCCAGCAGTGTGACTGTGTGAGCGTGAGTGCCTTGTATTAGTGTGAGTTGAGAGCTGTATTTTACAAGTCTCAGGATATGCCCCTTAAAGATTGTAATTTGTTTTCTGTACTGATATTTTTATTTGAGACATATTGTATATAATTCTTTTTGTTCAATGTACTTATCTCTTGTTATAATTATTTAAAATTATTATTTATCTCACTTGACTATTTTTCCGAGTCTTCATATCCATAGGTGGCGGTCCAATAGTTGGGCATTTGAAGGGTCTTTCGGATGTTGAATCCTCAAGCTGTTACAACACCAAAAGAGATGGTGTGCACGCACATTACCTATTATTAATTATCTATCACGTCAATGTGATGGACAAGTCAATGAAAAGGTGATATATGTGTACATTGCACCATGATATGCATTGAGACTTTTTTGTAAATAATTCAATAGGTAATTACACACAACGGTTCAATAAACTCTTTAATTTCATATACATATGTATACGGCCCGTGACCAAATACATAAATGCATGAGGCGTGACCCACCACCAATTAGCACAGGATGATGGGATATTTAAAGAAATAAATGTGGATGGCGACGTGGTCGCTGGGTGGATGCGGTCTTAAATTGTTCCGTCTTGGCTACTTGCGGTCCTGCGGAGGCGCTCCAAAGAGACTGGCGGCTGTTGTTGGTCCCTGAATAAATGTCCGGGAAATTTTAAAAATAATAAAATAAATAAATAAATAATTATCTTTAAAAAATATTTATAAAATTAATCACGAAACTGTCATGTTGGCTCGCGACTCCGACTTATTGTAATGTCGACATTGACACTATTAATATTGATGTCGATATTATCAACATCGATATTAATATTGACATTATCAATGTCAATATTAATTTATCAAGGATACAATTACTGAATGAAGATTTAATATTTGTTGCCTACCAAATTACTGTCGACGTTATCAATATCGATATTAATATCAACATTGATAATACCAATATTAATATCGACCTTGATAATATTGATATTATCTTACTCATCTATGTCGGTCATCACCAAATTACTTACGTGGCAGTTTCATGATTAGTTTTACAAATATTTTTTAAATATAATTATTTATTTAATATTTATTATATTTAAGTATTTTAATAAATTTCCCTAAATGTTGGGTTGTTGACGGCACGTGCGCCCGCGGGGCTTACCAGCTAGAATGGTCTACTAAGGCAAGCTTTTGGTTGTTAGACTCGAGAGAGATGGTTGGGCAACCGACCAAAGTTTTCATTTTTGGGAAGACTTATAAAGACACGACCAAGTGAAGGGCAAAAGAGGTAGACACCAACTTCATATATATTAAGATTTGAGAAATATTTAGTGTCTGATCAGCGAAATATCCGACCATTATACAAGTAATTGGACCTTCTATCATATTAACAACGGAGCCTACAATCATCTATATCTATAGACACAAACGGTTGAACTTTTTTATCCAGACATTAATTAATGTTTCTCTAAAAACTTTCCTTGCTAATTAATGGTAATCCAACAAACATGGAGTCATCTAACTAGGCGGTACTTCTAGTTCAAGTGTACAAACATATAACATATCTAGTAATATAGCTCAAGCCCGGTCAGATTAATCTTTATGGGCTTTGTAAGAGTTAGCTCCATGTTCATTGGGTCCTTAATTGGTATAGTTAAAGTCTTAAAGACGAAGGAAAGATAGATGCTCTTCATCTACTAGTTGATCAGTTTGATAGTGAGCACATTTATGAAAACCAGTAGCCAAGACTTGAAACCCAACCCCCCTCCCCAATTAGCAATTACTCGACAACTTTATCTAACTTAATTTGTGGACAAGTTCCAATAAGTTTTATTGGGCACCAGGTCTTCACATGACATGCCCACGAACAAGTCCTACTTGGACGTCAATAAATTATCAAACCCATCCAACACGAACATTAATGATCCAGTAAGTGTACGTACACTAATAATATATTTTTTTCCATAGATTGGAGTACTGCCATGTGAACTATCGTGGCAAAAATGTGCATGGTCTAGCAATAAAATGCATGAAGCCATTTAATGTCAAGTGGGTCGAAGTGCATTTGGGTCTGTGTTTGAAAGTCCTCGTATGAGTGCCCTTCTTTTTAATTCTTCTCTGCGACCCACTTGGGTTTGAACATGCCTAGCAGTCGTCGATATGTTTGGACTTGAAAGTAGAAGAGCAGTGAATATGGTCAATGAGATTATTTCAGTTTCTTTAATTTAAGTGGTTTAGTGGTAGTTTTCCATTTATATTAGGAGAGGTTAAGGATTCAACTCTCACGATTGTAAATTTATAAAAGAAAAAAAATAAATTATTTTTAAAGATGATATCAAATTAATGTTCAACTCCATATTGAATGATATAATAAATTAGTATTTTAATATTAAAAAAAAATTAAAAATCCTCTAGGTCAACGTTGTGATACCATCGAGACTCATCCTGGATTATAAAATAGTGTTTTTTTTTATTGGGATAAATAGGCAAGCCCCATGATGGACATATCAGCAAACTATTTGTCTTAATCTCTCCAAAAAATGATAGATGAGACAAATCTTGGATCCAGATTTGAAAGATTTGAATCTTTTCACTTCTAACGTATACCCCTTCAGATATTAAACTTCAAAAGAGCGACTTTTTGACATTTTGATGATTTATTGGTCTGTCTTCCCAATAATAAAACCTTTCGGGTGTCTCTTCAGATATTTTGGGACAGCTGGGATATATATATATATATATATATATATATATGCTATACATGATTTGAATTGAAGCAATAAAAAATAATTTTTATTTATTCTTTGTATGAATATTGAATATACGAGTGACCTCCCTTTTTTTATAGCGCTTTAAATGCCTCTATAAAATTCGCAATTAAAAGCGCATGCTCTTTGTGAATTGTCCCAAGTTAGTCATCAAGAAACTAGTAGTCCGATCCGGCCTGCAGATATGCACAAAGTATGCGAACTCAATTTTGTTAACCTTTCTACTATCTGCCCTTCGAATTAACCCCAAGTTTCTTACTTGTAAGAAACAAATGGAGAATGGATCATGTCATGCAAACTTGGGCACTCACCAACCACAGCACTAAAATACAAGGTTTTTTAAGGGAAAAGCTCATCCATGACAGCAATATGCCACCAACAAAGGGGTGGGTGGGTGCGCATGCATGGAAAATTTGTCCCAACTTACTTGTTAAGATGCTCCTGCGTCATTGGATTGTGCACTGAGCCTTGCGTTCTTGTACCTAATCATTGGAATGTGTCAATTTTGTCACTTTGGATGAGAGAGAGAGAGAGAGATGGATAAATGGGGTGTAGTTGGGTCCGTTTTGTGTGTCTTGGCATGCGCCCTTTCATGTTCACATTGTGGCTATAGAAGTCAATAGGGAGAACTGATTCCAACACTTGTTGTAGCACCTAATGCCCTTGGAGAGGAAGATGATAACCACTGCCATGATCATCCATGGTTGGTGGGTTTTGAGTAGCTAGCTCAAGGGCGTAACCAGTAGAAAGCTGCCCAGACATAACCCTACAATCATATATATGCATGACTGAGAAGATTGAATTAGTATTCCATGACTTATTCCTAGTCATTTGAGTGTTTGGTGAGATGATCAATAAGCACCTGCATCTTTCCGACGAGGAGTGTATATATATGATATCCAAAATCCGAACTTCGACTGTTCTCCAAGTACTATTACGGTGGTGTTACATTTTTTTGTCATTTTATTTTTCACACTCTTGTGTATTTGTTCAATCATGTAAACCGATGGCAACTGCCATCAGTGGTTGCCCACGCGGAGCAACCAAAGGTTGCCTTGATAGAGAACAACTGCATGGGCGGTTGTCTCCTGAGTCCCAAGGACTCTTCTTCTTCCTCTCCCATGCACATCCAATTAGGGAGTTTCTCCTTTTGGTGTGCATCCTGCGCAAGACTCTCTCTCTCTCTCTCACCCTTGTGTTAGACTTCTCACACGGGACATCACCATCAGATCCGGAAAGTATTTAGAGCGAGGAAACAACGAAGAATACTCTTGTAGTCTTCTTCTCGAATATCCTACGAGTTTTCGCAATGACAAGGTACGCACCGCGATCAAGATCGAACATTGGTATCAGAGCCACAAACGTTCCTCTCTCCACGATATCATCGGATGATCTCCATGCGCAAGAACTTGCTGCAATAGACGAAGACGATTTTGAACCGATAGAGATCTCCACGGACAATGATGAGAACAGTGTGGTTGGTAGCGACCCGTCACCCACGCAAGAATCTGTGGCATCAATTAGATTTCGGCGACTGATGACTGCGAGGGACTACGTGTGATAGTATTGTACGCCTCTCCTTCACACATCCGGACAATGTTTCTTCGCCATGCCCATATATGCAGATGGGCGACAGAACGTCCCCGCCACCCTCACGCATGCAAGTAGTCCACTGTACAGACGACGCTGCTCGCAGGACTGCACAGCAGGTGGTTCATGGACGAGGCAGAGGCACGGTTCGCGCACCTACAAGCAATGCGAACGGCAGCCATGCAGACTGCGGCCTACGTCCACGCGGACGGGCGCGCCATCCACGGCCATGCAGACCGCGCGCGCGGCCATGTAGACCGCGCGCGCGGCCATGCAGACCGCGCGGCCCACGTCAACGCGGGAGACGCGCTGACCGTCAACCCCTGCGAGCAACCGAAGAAACGAGGAGTCGACGATTAATTGCTTCCCCTCGATTCAAGTACTGTCCGAGGAGAACTCGGGGGGGGGGGGGGGGGGGGGGGGGGGAGTTCAATGATACAGGTCGTCATCTGCCGACAGCGCCCAACCAAGGAAGGTCATCCTTTTCTGAGTTTGTTTCCTGACGGACCTCTTGCGTCGGGCCCTTGCCCTTGTCGTAAATAAGATGGACGTATTTGCGGCTGTTAATCAAGGAAAGTCTAAGCTAGGCGTATTCTAATTGGTTCTGCGCCCCCCCCCCCCTCCGAAATGGGAGGACCCAAGAATCACAGGCCACAATAAATAGCGCGTTACGTTCATAAGGGAGGGACAAGCTGCGGTCCAAGAGGGCCGGATCCCCTTTGATCACGCATGTTGCCTCAAACCCCACTTCACGGAATTCTAGGGCAGGATCGTGCGCACGAACTCAGGAAACTGCCACTTACCTACCCCACAAGGCCCCTATAAAAGGTAAAGGTATGCTACAGAAACAAGATACGCAATTCAGAAACATGAGAAACTCTGTCGTGCTAATCTCTCGTTCTGACTTGGCGTCGGAGTATCTACCCACCAAGGTCCTCGGTGGTTTTGCAGGTCGGAGCTCTGTCTCGCCGACGCTGACGCATTGACACCGTTCTATGGGGCCCACCTTGCTCGGCTCTCGGTCGACCCAACTTGCTCTCATAGCAAACAGCTGTAATTGTTTATTTTCAAATTAGATACTACAAAAAAGTATGATCAATATAGTGTTGTTCTCCTTAACGGCAGCAAGAGCACTTCTCCATACAAACCATGATTGTACTGCCAATATGATCTACACTTGGTAATTTCTATTCATTGGAGCTCAGTGGTTCCTCAAGAGTTTGCCCACGTTTGCTTCAAGGATGTTCAATTGTGGGTAACTTGGGATCCCCCGTGAGGATCTTTCCAGTGTTCTTCTTTTTCTATTGTATTCTTTGTTGTTGTTTGTCTTGTTAGTAGTTATGTTTTGTTTGTGTGTATCCTCTGACTTGCTCGGACTGTAGTCTGCAGCATGTCTATTTTATTTTTGTGTTTCCTGTTTTACTGTGTTTGGATTAGCTGAGTAATGAAGTTCTGGCATATGCCCATGGGCACCTCCCAGATACCAAAAAACAAAAAACAAAAAATCTACACTTAGTAGATTCTCAAGGGCTGCGCGAAAAAAGAAAATTACAGTTTACCCCAACTCGAGAAATAAATTCCTTTCATCGCGATCTAAATATAGTGGTCATATAGATGCCAACCCTTAGATTTTGATATGGATGGATTGATCCAACTTTTAGATCTTAGTAGAGATGATCATGATGAACCCAAATTTAGACCCTTGGGGGTGGAGATGAAGAGGAGAAACAAACATTCAACTCACTCTCGATCACTTCTCTGACGTGCAAGATAATCGATCACGGGGATGTAGATTTTAGAGACGATCGTCTAAAGATTGAGTCAATAAAGGGAAGAGTTTGGTCTGAGAAAAATGTTGGGACGGGAGAGAGTTGTAGAGTTGGACTATACTTGGTGTTGATATATATCCTCTTATTTTTACTTATGCTGTTGCCCTCTTTTTAAAGATGATATTAGGAAGGAGAAACACGTGGATTTTAATATGGGATTAAAATCTCCTTATTTGGAGGTTCATTACCCCCTCATTTTTTGATGTACTTTGGTGTGTGTGTGTGTGTCCAGATAATATAAGCCATTTATATATAAAATATGTCAGTATCTAAGAGACCCATTTTTCTTTTAGTTGTTAACAAAGGAGGGTTCAAATTTTAAGTGCACATTTCAGCATCATTTGATCTGATCGATGCAGCAACTTTTAGATGATCAAATATGCCTTCCCACTAGTTCATGGTCTGGATGATCCCCAACCTCACTCTCTGTTAACTCAAACTGAAGCTTCAGTAAAGGTATATGTGTGGCGTATGAATATAATCGAGACAAGACCCCAACACAGGTGGTGACGTTAACTTGATTATGATAATATAATATATATATATATATATATGTCTTATAATATATATACATATTTACATTTAAGAAAATTAATTCTAATTTTCTATTAAAGTAGATCAGTGTTCGTGTTAAAAATATTTACACAAAAAATTCAGTATTTTTATAAATATTAATTTTAACCCCTACTTTATTTGAATATATGTTGATAGTTAGATACTAACGTTTCTATCTTCTGAGTATGAAAAACTATTTTAAAGTCTTGTAACTCTTACTTTAACATATTTCAAGTTATACTTTAAATCATATCAATAATTACTTTAACTTTCACATACTTTAACCGATTTTATCTTCTTCTTGACAACAACTACAATTTGAACAAATTATAGTTACTACTTTAACATACTGCAACTGCTACTTTAACATACTAGACATTTTAACTGATTTTTTCTTCCTTTTTAATATGTTTTCTCATCTTTAACATGTTTATTTTTTTACTTTAACTAGTTTTCTCTCTTACTTTAAAACCTTCAAATTTAGACTTTAAGTTATACCATCGGTGACTTTAAATCTCACATATTTTAACTCACAATCACAGATATTTTAATGACTTTGAACTCTTACTTTAAGACAGAAATTATCTTTTTAAAGACTTATTGATAAAGTACATCAAAAGGAGGAATTATTTGAAGTATTTTTTGTTGACAGGGATCAGAAAATAAATCCCCCTCTAATAAGGACATATAATTAATTTGTTCTTTAAAATTTAACATTAGGAAAAATTAATGGCTCACAAGTAGGGCTGTAAACGGAACCCGATATTTCGATATTTCGACTCGATTCCGATAAAAATTATTAGTTTTGAAATTAAAAAATGATAACAATAGCTTATTGAAATCAAAATTGTATATTTCGATAAGTTATCGAAATCGAAATTGAAAAATAATCAGAATTGAAATCGATATCGATTATTCTGATAAATTATCCATAAACTCAAACGATAAAATCATGGTAAACACCTTACCTTATCTGAATTTCAGTTCTGATAATGTTATCGGAATCGAACGAAATCAGAATTAATCATTCCGATTTTATAGGAATCGAAATCTATATTTTCGGTTCCAAATCCGACTCAATTGCAGCCCTAGTCACAAGTCAATGGTTCAACCGTTTGGGATTGACCCATGACTCCTTATAATAGGACCGCTCAAATAAATAGTATAATCATAAAATTTTAATATATCTTAAGTATCTACTTAGAATCATCAAGAAAACACTCTAACATATATTTAAAAATTAAAGGAAACTTGTATAAAAAATTAAAAGCATTAATAATAATAGTGTAAAAATATATATATTAAATAAACCAGAAAGAGCTACAATTTTTTCAACTTCCAAAAATGAGCATTATTGCTATTGATACAAAGGCATAAATTTCTAAAAATAGAAGCTTAAAAAAAATCAATGAAAATTGATTAGTAACACTATTAGACTTCTCAACTTTTATGTGTTACTACGTATTAATGGTAATCATTAGATCGTCTTCTATAAAGAAAAATTTATGTATGAACATACGGGATTATTATCCCATCAAAAATTTTCCAAAATTATTTTTTAACCTCTTAGCTAATCCTACTGTTTTGTGCATAACAACTGTAACATAACTTTCTCAGTTCACAAAAGTGTTACCAGTATACAATTTTGTTGTTTAAAATGTTTACCTAAGTTGCAACTGGGCCATTTCTATTTTTTATTTTTCCATGGCAAAATTTGTGGATTTTTTTTTTTTTTTTTTTTGCTGTAGCGAGTTGAACCGGTGCCAACTAGTTCGAACCCCCTGGCATTCGCAGTAGCAATAGCAATAGCCGCCGACCACCTCACTCGGCCGCCTCCCCCACAAGATGCCCATCTCCGCCGCCATCCGCGCCCTCGCCCCCACCGTCGCGGCCCCTCCGTTCCCACCACCGTCCATCCTTCCCTCCATCCTCTCCGCCCTTCAAACCCTCCCTCCCTCAGACGGCGGCAACCCGACCGCTCCGCCGTCGCCGCCGCCGCCGCCGCTGGAGTCCTTCGCCCCTCACCTGAGCTCAGCCCTGGTCCTCGACGTCATTCGCTCCCCGCAGTGCCAGCAGAACCCCCTCTCCGCCCTCCACTTCTTCCGCTGGGCCACCTCCGGCTTCCACCTCGCCCCCACCTGCTACGCTGCCATCGTCGACCTCCTCCTCTCCCACCGCCACTTCGCCGCAGCCGATCCCCTCCTCCAGGCGGCGGCCGCCGCCTGCCACGACCAACACGACTTCCTCGCCGCCAAGTTCATCGCCGCCTACGGCGACCTCGGCGACATCCGCGGTGCCATCCACTGGTTCCAGGGCCGCCGGCTCTCCCTGGGCCGTTACTCCCATGGCGCCGTCCTCCGCGTGCTGGTCCGCGCCAACCGCATCCGCCTCGCCCGGGCGGTGTTCGACGAGATGGTGGCGGACGGGAGGGTCCGCCCGAACGTGGCCGCCTACACCACCCTCATCCGCGGCTATTGCAAGCTCGGCCTCGTGGCCGACGCCGAGGAGCTGTTCGGCGCATTGGCCTGCCGGCCGAACCTCATCACCTACAACACCCTCATCGACGGATACTGCAGGAAGGGCATGATGGGCGCAGCCATGGCCGCCGTGGACCGAATGGTGCAGAGGGGCGACTGCTCCCCGGACACCGTCACGTTCACCACCCTCATCAGCGGCTTCTCCAGGCACGGCGAGCCGGCCAGGGCGAGGAGCTGCATGGAGGATATGGTCGGCCGCTGGAAGCTGCAGCCGAACCTGCTAACCTACAACGCCGTGATCAGCGGGCTCTGCGCCGCGGGGGACGTCGAGGGTGCGACGGCCATAATGGCGCGGATGCGGCTGGACGGGATCATGCCCGACCTTGCCACCCACTCCTGCCTGGTGAAGGGGCTCTGCGTCACCGGGAGGCCTGACGAGGCCGCGGCACACCTCAAGGAGATGGCCCGGACGGGGGTCGAACCTGACTCCAGGGCGTACGGCCCGGTGATCAAGGAGTACTGCCAGGTGGGGCGGCTGCGTGACGCCATGGCGGCGCTGGACGAGATGGATCGCAGGGGCCTTACGCCGCACTTCTCGCTGTTCAACGCCGTCCTGGCGGCGCTGGCGGAGAAGGGGGAGCTGGACAAGGCGGCGCGGCTGCTGAGGGAGATGCCCAGGAGGGGCTGCCCTCCGAACTTCCTTTCCTTTAGTTTCGTGATCCCAGTGCTCTGCGGGCGCCACGGGGGTATGCGGCAGGTGGAGGAGCTGGTGACCGCCATGCGGAGGGGCGGGCACCGGCCGGACGCGGGCATGTACAGCGCCATGGTGGAGGGGTTCTGCAGGGAAGGGGAGATGGGGATGGCCGTGGGGGTGTTCCAGGATATGGTGGAGGGAGGTTTCGCCCCCCGCGTGGAGGCCTTCGAGGCGCTCGTGAGGGGGTTGTGTTCGGTCGGGAAGCGGGACGATGCGCGAAAGCTGTTCGAGGAAATGGGTAGGAAGCTGCCATTGTTGGGAATGGAGAATTATAAAAGAATCCTGAGTAATTATTAGAGATTTTTTCACAGAAACTATTGTTACACAAAAAATGGTAAATATATGATCATTGTTGAAATATTATCAAATGTGTCACTCGTAAATAAAATATTATCAAGAGTAAATTAATTAAGAATATTGATGTAATAGAAAAAAAAAAATTGTAACAAGACTTAACGTATATTATAACAAGATTAGTAATTACTATAATGAGTTATAATTTTATTAGAGATTAAAAAATAAATTAAATATTTGATTAAAAAATTTAATTAATTTATCTTATTATCAAATATATAATTGTAAATAAAAAAAATATTGTGGATATGTCGTGGCTGTGATCTAAACGTCTGATCCGCCCCCCCTTGTCATCGCTATGTTTGGTATTTGATTAGAGTGGAGATAGAGTGAGGTTAATTTTGAAAATAACTTCACTTTATCTCTAATCTATCCAAATACCAAACATAGTAGAACCAGGTTGACAACCCTCGAAGGTGAACGGAGATCTGGGATTTTTGCTCGACAAAGGGAAAAGCAGGAACATGATGACGTCGACCCGGATAGAAAGGACACAACAGAGAGCTTAGAATATCCAAGCTTTATGCAAACCACAAGACGCACACTTTCGGAGATTAAAGGATCCATGGACAAAAGTCGTCAATATTTTGCAGGCAGGGCTGCCGTGGGGGCAAGGAAGCAAGGCTTTTTCATCTCATGGGCATCCGTCCAACCAGAGAAGCTAGACAAGATATGGAAGTTGAAGCTCCTAAACAAGGAAAGAAAGACAGCTCTAACCAGGATGCCAGAAACATGATGGATCATACAGGCCATAAGCACGATTCGGGTGTTTGTCTCTCTTTTGTTCCATTTTCACAAGGGGTAAAAAAAAAAAAAAAAATGATACGCAAGTATAAAACACTAAACACAGTCCCTGTTCAACTTATATCACGACCATAGAAGTAAGACGAGAGCAAAATACGCACATTTTTGCTTTACTCTGACTACCAAGATAATGCCTGACTTGCAAGACGGCTCATCAACAGGGACACACAAGAAAAGCATCAAACAATTTTCCTGATGAAGCAAGTGGGAGACCATGAAAGGGAAGATTAAGATTTGCATTAAGAATAGCATCGAGTATTCTTCATTACAAAAATAAAACATAAGGCGCTAAGATTCTATTAACTTTTAGCTCACTTTGGGCTCATGGAAACATGTAGAACCCAGATCCCAGTTGCATTGCAGAGGCCATCTGGAACTAACTCTGCAGGTAGCAGAGTTGAGACCGCCTGCATTTGAAGCTGGACGGTAACCAGCTGGGATACACCCAAGGAGTGTGAAGATTGAGACAACCACAAAGAAGCATATGAAGGCCCCTTCAAAAGTTGCAGTCCAATTGAGGTGTCCGACCTGTGGTTGCTGGTAGGATCCGACCTGGGGTGCAGCAGCAGCGACCCCAACTCCTACATTCCCACCCACAGCTGGGGGAACTTGCTGGTGAACCAAGTGATGCGGGTTTGCAATGGTTGCTGGCTGCGGTGGATGGTACAGCCCTGGATACTGTACATGTGATGACTGAGCTGCAGCATTGAAAGAAGCATGGCCTGTTGGGGTGGGCAAGTAGGCTGCATGTGGTGCTTGGCCAGATAAGTTGTAGAAGGGAGTGGCAGAGTGCATATTTGGAAGATCCCTCGGTGTTTGAATCCAAATCTCTGAGGCTTCCGCCTGTTCATAAAATTGCACGTCAAAATAAGCGGTTAGATCTGCACATATGTAAATTCAGGAAGAATCAAGCAGGCAAGTGAAACAAAAATTGTGATTCTGTAAACAATGGATTAGAAATTGAAACCAGGATTGTGGAAGGAATTTTTAATCAAGAAAAACAAAAGATGGCCACAAAGAATTTGACAAGAATCATACAAAATGCCTCATGGAAAATGCAGTTCGTACAGACCACTAATGCATGCTTAAACCAGACGCATGAAGATGTACCTGCGGATTTGGCACATAAAGGTTGTTGTCTTTGTACTTGATTCTGCTTACATCATCAAGGCCACTTGCACCCCCTACTGTACCAGGTGGGCTGATGGCATACCCGGCAGCATTGGTGTAGTTTCCATATGGAGATGGATTTCCAGCCGGTACTGGCTTGTATTGTGAGGTTGCATACTTCATGCCTCCAGCAGTAAGATGTGAGCTTCCTCCAGGCATCAGTAAGTAGCTGTTTCCACTTGATGGGTGAGGGTACGCAGGGTTGCTGGAGTAGTTAGGCATAGCCATTGGTGGAACATAAAGTGGTGAGAGGAACTGTCTGTATGGTACAAAATTTGGAAAATGGGATATATGAACTTGGGTAAAGAACAGGCTGCTGTTGTGTCAACGTCTGTTGCTGCACCATGGCCATAGTGGAAGCTTGGCTGCTGTTTGCCACGTGTGAACCTAGGGCCTACGGAAGAATGAAACTCTTTTTCATCATCGAAACACAGGCATGAAAAAAAGAACTGTGACAATAAGAATAACTGACACAAGAAGCACTGGAGAAAAGAAGTAATGCATCAGCAAATAAGCCAACATCATGTTAGGACTACAATATTCACTTTCTAGGTATCAATCTTCCACCAACCAACCAAATCATTAACCAAAGATAAGACCATACAAGCCAAGGATTCATGCCACAGTAGTTGATCGATACATGGTTTGCCGGATCGGAATCGGGAGGCGAATCGACCCGAATCAATCCGAATCGGATCGATTCTCATGGGTATAATATATATTTTATATATAATATATATCATATATATGATATTTATAATGTATAATATATATTACTAATATGATATAATAATATTATATATATGAGGCGAATCGGACCGAATCGATGGAATCGAGAATCGGGTTTTCCATGATTCGCCCCGATTCGGGAGAATCGGGCCGATCCGATTCGATACGCCAAACCATGGATCGATATGATCAACCATCAGCTTCACTCAGTATCAACTGGAGGTAACCAAGTTCCTCGTGCTTCCCAGGCTGTAAACTTGCTTTCATTTCCCACGGAACACGTCTTACAACATAAAGGAGATAAACTACTTCATTGCATACTTTCTCCATCAGTCTGATGAAGTCATCTTCTGAGCGTCAACCACAAATTTCTAGGATTGCAATGCTAATATATTGTTAAATTTGAAGATATTGACCCAAAGCAACAGCCACGACCAATAAATATCATCACAGCCTTCCCACAAAGATGAGAAACATGGAAATAAGAAAGAAATTATACGTTGTTTAAAGGAATTTTAATGATACCTCAGTTGGTGAAGCCAGCCTCTGACCATGCACATTATCTTCCATTGCCGATCGAAAAAATGGAATGTCATAACTTGGTTGGGGATCATATGCCTCCTGAAACCAATGAAATGAAGTTCAAAACCATGAGGGAGACAATCTGACGTGGAAAACCAGGAAATCCCATGGGCCATTGACAGTGAAATAACCGTACTTACTAGAATCAAACTGCCCAAGCAAAATAGGCATATTCAAAAAATAACAATAATTTGCAGCTCTCAGAATTTCAAAGTACATTTGAGAACTTACTGAAAATGTGGGCAAACTGGCAGGATTCTGCATCTGCTGCTGATCAGATGGATCGTAGGAAGGGCTATGGCTCTGAACCAACCCAATATCAGCAAAATTCTCCGTATCATGTGGACTTGAGGAATCGTTATTTTCAGGGTGTAGTTGCTCAGACTGCGCTGCCGAACCAGGTGAACCTGATTGAGACGTTCTGTCTTGACCATCTGCCAAATCACCTTGATCTCCGAGGGAAAGATCTTCGCTAGTTCCTACAGGCAACACTGCTGGCGTACTGCCAAAAGAGAATAACATAAAAATTAAATAAATAACTAAATGCCAAATCAAATCTACAGTTGCATCAAACATGACATTTGCTAGACAATGTTCCCCAGGAAATTATGAAGCATTCATAATAATTTATACACCAACCAGCTTCACAAGAAGTAAAAATAAGCAAAACATCCTATCACACCATAACTAAACTTTTTGCAGGTGTGCAAAAGACCATAACTTCAATAATTTATGGAAGACAGTACACTCTGAAAGCATGGTCCATGAAGTTGCTAGAGATTTGATGACTGAGTAAAACACAATGTTGGAATTAAAATTTAAACTAGAAATGTTTCCCCTTGATAGTCATATTTGTGACAAGGTACGCAGACAAAGATTTGTTCTCCTATCTTGGAACATCAAAGACGTGTAAACAATTTCTTGTAGCTCCTCTTTCCTCTCTCCAGACAGCTTAAAGAGCCAGCAAGGAGCATTCAACAAAGACAAGAAAGGAAATACTTTAAAAAGGATTTCTAAACTGTATCATAAGAAACAATCTCAGGACAACAAAGATCTGCAACACAAGCATTCTTTGTGTTTGAAAACATAATAGCTCCAGCTCCACTTTGTTGGAGTCAAGTTGAACCCTGTTTTTACCAACATAAAAATCACAAGTATGACCTCTAAATATCAAAAGAAATAATAAAAGAAATGCCTGGAAACAGATTGTTTGGACGGTAAAAAAATTTTAATGATTGCTTGAGGAGGAAAAATTAGTCATTGAAAGTTATGGACACAATTTTTAACAGGAGATTGAGATTTCATTTAATGCACTCAGCCTGATTAACAGCAATAAAAGGCTTGTTTGTTTTCCTCTAAAACATTGAAAAACCTGTCAACTTTTCATTTCTCAGAAGGGTATGGATGCCATGGGATTGCTGTTCGAACTTCGAAGGTGTTCATTCACATGGCTCAAAAGTGTTCGTGTTTTGGTTACCAAACCATACCCACCAGAAACCCAAACTGGAGGTAAAGTGACCTGAAATTACAGGTAAACCAACAGAATACCATGTTTCATTTTAATGTACTTTACGGCCATCCAAAGGAAATGCTCTCTAGTTATAAAATCTGAAAAATATACTCATGAAAAAATTTTAGCACCAGAGGATGACAGAACTTTTGCAGCAAAGAGCAAACAACACCCAAAAGGAAAGACACTCATTAAACATGACAACAATGAATCTATGCCGCCATTGCCACAGATCCCTTTTGGTAAGTAATGGGCTGAGCTGTAAGTCACACTGAATATCCAAAACAAAGGCTGGAAAGGGAAATCCAAGCATTCCCCCTAGAAATCTCAAAATGAAACTAGCATTAAACTTAAAAATGAATTTAGTAAAATCATAAGATAAAATTGAAAATGTGCTTTTAGAAAAGTGTGAAAATGTGGACCACCAAACCTAAAGAATCAGCTGAAGAACATAAGGAATCGACAGCAAACAAAATAAAGGTTACAGTATGAGGAATGACAATTACAAGAGAGAAAGCAGCAGGAGAAAATTGACATTCAGAAGAAGACAGCAATTTGTCATTTTTAACACGGAGAACAAAATGTTAAAAAAGAAACATGTCAATTAACAAAACTTGAGACTGGAAAAGGATTAACTAACAACCTTACAGAAGGTTCACTTGTTGGTGCCTCCACATTTGCATAGGTCTGGAATGCAGATGTGAATCCCTTGGCAGAATCAAAGCCAGACCCAAAGCTACCAAATGTCAGCCCAGCCCTCTCTGCTTCCGGCACTCGAAGGTGTTGGGGTATAATGACATGCTTGTTGTCAAAAACTTTAACCTCAGAAAGTTTATCAGACAAAGCAGCTACCTCCACCTTTGAGGATTTAGAATTATCAGCATGAGGTGTGGCAGGGCCTGTCTCAGTATCAGAGCTGGAAACCTTTGATTTTTGACTTGACTTTGGCCGCCACTCCATGTTAGGCTGTGAAGCTGAATCAAAAAACAAGATTATAATTATATTCTTCACATGCCACAAAAGACAATCATTCTTATGATGAAGTAATAACCACATCTACTAGATCTCAATCACTTTAAACTGAATAATATGCATTAAAATTCAATGAGATCAATGAACTTAATAAGAAAGCAATAACCACATCTACTAGATCTCAATCACTTTAAACTGAATAATATGCATTAAAATTCAATGAGATCAATGAACTTAATAAGAAAGCAATAACCACGTGGTCCACATCCACCAAATATGAATAGCATATCCACTTCATCCATTTCAAACTGAACATTGTGTACAAAAACTAAATTTTATCCAATGGCATCAATGCACATGGAATGGTATTAGCAATAAGCTAGGAAAACATACATGATACAGAATATGTTCACAGAAATTTCCCATAGACTTATGTTTACAAGCGGAAAATTTATAAATAAACGTGTATGTCGGCATATTATCTTATTCCGCACTTTATATTTATCAGACGATTTAGGGTTTCCTGTACTGGACCCTTCCCCACCGATCGGGATTGATGTTAATTTACATCAGAACAAGTCCGAACACCTTTGATATTTCACGTCCAAATATTCTTGCCTCTACGATGTTGTTATGATATTTTGAAATAACCCTTCGTGCCCAAAAATGGAACAACTTTGTGATTTTTTTGCAAAATAGGGGTTATTTGTAAGTTTAACCCATAGAAGGGTTTATTTATAATTTTCTGATAACAAACTTAGTTTGCTTCTTGATTTACCCTCTTGCATAATTTTGATATTTTTCTGTGAATGTCAATAGGTATTATTGCAATTAAAATAATGGCTGGGTAGGAATACAATTTATGACATTTTCACACTATTTGACCTCCAGAAATATAGGAAATATCCTTTGCATAAATATTTCCTCACACCAGGGTATAATTGACAGGATTTCATTGAAATGGGGGAATCTTTACAACATTTAAGGTGACCAGGGACTTCTATGTAAAATGCCCTGTGAACCGGAACTGACTTTCCTTGTGTCTTTCAAAGGCTCTCTCTTTCTTTTTCCCTTTTAAACGGGTAAAAACCCAGAACAGGGTTTGGCTTCACCTGCAACAGCACAGGCTTCTTCTCCTCCTTTTTCCTTCGTGATGGTGCAGCAGCAACACGGCAGCAGGCAGCACAGCGGCGGCGCAGAAAGGAGGCAACAGGAGCAGCGCGGCGGCAGCAGACCAACACAGCACTAGCGCAGCAGTAGGGAAGCAGCAGGACTGCAGCAGCAACGCGGCCACAGGAGCACAGCTGCAGGCACACAGAGTCTTCTTCTCCCAGGTACTTCTTCCCGACCTTCTTCTTCTCCTTAGCCTTGCGGTCTTCTTCTGTCTCCTTTTTCTTCAGGGTTAGCCGGCTTTTTATAGGCGCACAGGGGAGAACACCCCCTCCAGTCTCATGCAACTGGAGAGGACCCCCTACGGTCTTGCACAACCGGAGGGGTCCTCGTCCGGCTTGTGAGCAACCGGAGGGCAACCAGAGGGGCTCTCTGGTCTATGCGCACCTGGAGGAACCCCCACCAGTCTGCCCACAACTGGAGGGACCCCTCAGGTTGGGGGACCTCCGGCCCCTGCACAACCGGAGGACACTGTCGCTCTCCTGCTCAAAAGAGAAAGGAGAGGTGGAGGGTGGAAAGTGTTCAACTGGCTTTTCATTTGGCTTTGCCTGTATATATGAAAACCCCCTGCAGTATGTTTTTGCTGTTCCAGACTTGAGATTTCTGCGCCCGAGGAAGGAGGGCATTGTCCAGCGGTCTCCACCTTTTGACTTTGTGTCAATTTGTTGTGGGTATGGGGCTTTGTGCCGCCACCATGTGTAGAAGGAAATAACAAATAATTATGTGCTATTCACATGGTCATTATTTTTCATGTATACAACGAAATAACCCCATGTTATTCTCAAGGTTATCATTTTCTGTCTACATAACCACCCACCAAAATTTTGGGATAAATTTACAAAAGCCCATATAACATGGCCATGGTTTTGCAACACTTAGGCCATTATTAAGGGGATTTTCTGGATTTATGGGAATTTGGGAACTTCGGATTTATGAAAATTTTGGAATTTCTGGAATTTATGGGTGGTACTTTGGACTATATTCTTTTGTTCCTCGATATTCAATCAAATCTTCTTTATTGATGATTGGATCGATCTCTACAGTCCCATATTTTGATTTGCCGCTCAATCCACATGCTTGGAACCAACAACGGCATGGTTAGCTCACAATTCCAACCTCCTTTTGAATCATTTACGTTCGGCTCATTGTCCTACGAACCTTACCAAGCCTAAATCAAAGGAATTAGCTAGAGTGATGCATTTAGAAACTTCAGAGATTTAGTGAGAATTTTTTAGATTTATGGGATTTCAGAGGTTTACCCATGTTATATGGCCATAATTAACAAATTTCCCATATATATTTCTTTTATCACAAAAATGTCCAACAGAATTAAATGAACATTTTCCGTTTCAACAACTTAGTCAGAGAGAACCATGAATTAACAAAAAGAAGATGTAGCTAACACTCCGAGGCTAGCAGCATTAATTTACACACACAAGCGCACAAATGAACTCACGGAAGATAAAATCCTTCACGAGAAAGGACCATTTTGCCATGTCAATAGTGCAAGTAAATTTGTCATTTGGTAAAAGAATAATGGAAGCATGGTGTGCTATTAGGCTAATTTAATTTTCATAAAAAGGCACAAATATAGTCAAATAAAAAAAACATTTCAAAACCACATCTCTTCCTCTCTCTCATATTTTAGCCAATCAGCACCTTCCCATCTCTCTTCCCCTCTCTCTCTCATATTTTAGCCAATCAGCACCTTCCCAACTCTCTTCTCCCTCACGATTTCACATCTAGAATCTTTACCAACTTTTCAATAGCACATTCAATGGATATATCCCATAAAAACATTTACAGAGCTAGGCCTTTTCTCACTTTTCTCTTCCATGTGATGAAATGACAACCTGATCTTCTGCTTCAATATTCATCGCTATCTTCTCCCAATCAGCACCTTCCCATCCCTCTTGTCCCTCACGATTTCACATCTAGAATATTTACCAACTTTTCAATAGCACATTCAATGGATATATCCCATAAAAACATTTACAGAGCTAGGCCTTTTCTCACTTTTATCTTCCACGTGATGAAATGACACCTGATCTTCTGCTTCAATATTCATCGCTATCTTCTCCCATTTTAGAAACAGGTGCCCTAACGCAACCCCCCCCCCCTCCCTCAAATATTCAGTGTGGAGAGCTGAGTGGTAACACACACACAGGATGAAGGGAGGGACGCAAATTGTAACCTATCACAAAATCATTCAGCTGACCATTATTTTGTTGGTCGGTATTAGATAGTCTATGCACCATGTCTTCTCTTCAGCACAGAAGTGGGGGATGGACAAAATAATTGGATAATTCCAATCTCGATCAGATCAGATTGGCTGAGCAGCCAGATTAAAAAATATTTAAAAAAATAAGGGAAAATCAGAAGAAGAAAAAAAGGTCAGGAAAATGACTTCAATATATATATATATATATATATATATAATATATGATATACATAATCATACATATAAATTTACACATTGATATATACATGTAGACACACCGTATTTGTGTACAAACATAATTAATATGTATACCCTTATAAATGTATATATTACATATATCACGATCATTAGATTGTGAACATTGTTGGAATATAAAGCTCCGGGCCCTGAATTCTCCAATGTGTGGATACGCACATGTGGATCAACTTGTGCATTGAATTATACATATGTCTTTATGATATATATAATCATATAAATAAATTTACAAATTCATATATGTATATAATATACATGTAATCACATACATATCTCTTAAACATACAGCTATAATTAATATTATATCCTTATAGCATATATATATCATATTAATGAACACTTATACATAAAGAGATTTGTTGGGGTGCGGCGGTGCGGCCCCACCGCACCGTAGCCAAAACTGTGCGCGCCTCGCACGTGCAGGTTTTTTTTTTGGCTCCCGCTGGATGTCCATCCAGCGACAGTAGTTGGGGTACATTGGGGCCGCACCGCCATACCCTAACATCACTCTATACATAAATATGTATGTTAATGTACATATATATAGTTAATGGATATATATATATATGACAACGAAAGTAAATGGTCATAAATATATTAATGTAAATATAATAATAATATGTACATATACATAGTTAATATATATTCTGATCTAAATATTTGTGCTAATGCTAGGACGGTCCCCTGAAATTGTTAGCTAGGGTATTCCCCATAAGTGAGACACCACAGTGGCGCCCGATTGCGGTGTCAAATAGGCAAGGGTTCCAATGTAGGGTTAGACGAACAGAAGTAAAGAAGTTAATTCAAAAGTATAAGATCTGTCTAGCAACTTGGAATATAGGAACCTTCGTAGGCAAGGGTTTAGAGTTGGTTAAGTTAATGATGGATAGGAGAGTTAGCATAGCATATCTACAAGAAACCAGGGTTTGCCGAATCGAGGCGAATCGGTCCAATTCCCCCGAATCGGTGCAAATCAGGGGAAACCCGATCCCTGATTCGCCTGATTCACCCCAATTCCTTTATATATATAATATTATATCATATTTGTAATATATGTTATACATTATAAATATAATATACCCATGCGAATCGGTCCGATTCAAACGATTCTGGGGGAATCGGAGCGAATCGGTCCGATTCGCCTTCCGATTCCGATTCGGCAAACCATGCAAGAAACTAGGTGGAAAAGATCTAAAGCTAAAGATATTGATAGATATATAATTTGGAATATAGGAAATAGTAACTCTAGAAATGGTGTAGCTATAATAATAGATAAAGACTTAAAAGATAAAGTTGCAGAAGTTAATAGATTGGGGTATAGACTTATTTTAATTAAACTTATCTTAGGTGAGGATACCTTGAATATAGTTAGTGCATATGCACCACAAGCGGGATTAGAAGAGGGAATTAAATAATAATTTTGGAGGATATTGATAGATTGATCCAAAATATCCCTAGTGAAGAGAAATATTTTGTTGACGGGGATCTTAATGGCCATATGGGTAAAAGAATAATATAGAATATGAGAGGATTCATGGAGGATTTGGTTTTGGATATGGGCAATACTATTCTTGATTTTGCTATGGCTTATCATCTAGCCATTGCTAATACCTTCTTTAAGAAGAGAGATGGTCACAAGAACATACAAGAGTGGAACACATAAAAGTCAAATTGACTATTTTGCTATTAGAAATGTTGATAGAGTTTCGTGTAAAAATTGTAAAGCTGTCTTTGGAGAGAGTTTAACCACAACATAGGTTGCTAGTAATGGACGTCTTTATCCGAAAAGTCAAAATAAAAACCATCAAAAATAATTGCTCTAAGATTAAGTGGTGGAATTTAAAAAGTAAAAATTTGAAACATTTAAAAATCATCTAGTAAAAGAAAATATTTGAAATTTAGAACAAGAAATTAATGCAATGTGGCATAATGTTACAAAATGTATAAAAATGTAGCAAAATTACTCTTAGGTGAATCTAAAGGTAAAAAAAATGTAGGAAGAGATTCTTCACGGTGGAATGAGGAAATTCAAAATACCATTACAACAAAAAGATAAGATTTTAAAGCTTGGCGAACTAACAAAAATAATAAAACCCTAGAAGCTTATAAAATAGCTAGAAAGAGGCTAAGAAAATAGTTGGTGAAGCTAAATCCAAGACGTTAAATTGCATAATAAATTAGCAACCCAAGAGGGTCAAAAGGACATATTTAAACTTGCTAAATTAAGAGAAAGAAAAAATAGAGATCTAGATCATGTTTGTTGCATTGTTAAATAGAGATGGCATAACTATTTCTGGAAATTCCTTAATGGAGATTGCTTCAAGCACTTCTCTTTAGAAGGGGACCAAGAGTGAACAAAATTTGATAATTATCAATATTTCAGGCGACAATTGAGATATCAGAAGTGGGTGATGTTTTAAGAAAAATGAAAGTGGACAAAGCCTTGGGACCAAATGGCATACCTATTGAAGTATGTAAAAGTCTAGGAGACATTAGTATTAAGTGGTTAACTAAAATTTTCAATAAGATTTTGAAGGAACTGAGGATGCCCGAAGAATTGAGGAAAAATATTGTGGTTCCTTTCTATAAAAACAAAGGGACATTCAAAGTTGCAAAAGTTATTGTACAATTAAGCTTATGAATCATACTACGAAACTTTGAAAAAGAGTAATTGAGAAACATATTCAATGTACGACCACTATATCAGAAAATAAATTTGTTTTTATGTCGAGTAGATCTACTGAAAAAGCTATTTACTTATTACGGCGATTAATGGAAAAGCATAGAGAGATGAGAAGAGATTTATGTATGGTTTTTCTTGACTTGAAGAAAACGTATGATCGAACACTGAACGAATTGATTTGGTGGACATTAAGAAAGAAGTCAGTCTCTCAAGGATATATTGACTTGGTTCTGGATATGTATGAAGATGCAACTACTAATGTGAGAACTATTGATGAAGAGACTTGTGAATTTCCAATCACTATAGGTTTGCATCAAGATTTGCACCAAGTCCATATCTCTTTGTTCTGATTACAGATGCATTATAATATACCTTAGTGTATGTTTTCCGCAGATGATATTATATTAATTGATGAGAGTATTGATGGTTTAAATGTTAAGTTAGAAAGTTTGAACATGCCTTAGAGTAAAGATTTTTAACCAGTCAGAGCAAGTCATAGTTTATGCATTGTATTCATAGTAATGAGAGGGTGCTACAAGAAAATATGGTCCTAATTGATGGACAAAACATTCCTAAGACCAATAGCTTTCGATATTTAAGGTTTAACATCTAAAAGAATGTGGAGATTTATGACGATGTTGTACACAAGATTAAAACAAGCTAGTTATAATGGAGAAGTGCATCAAGAGTCTTCTGTGATCGTTGTATACCCGCGAAACTTAAAAGGAAGTTTTATAGAATGGTCGTAAGATCTGTTTTGTTATATGATACCAAGTGTTAGGCAATATGGTGCGGACACCCGTGGACGTGTTCGTTTCGACCCGTCGCGGGTTTACAGGCGTCGCCGTGCGGAGCCGACGTCACTCTGGTTAGACGACGGCGTTATACAGGATTTTTGAGGCCTTAGATGATTTTTAGCAGGCGAAGATATTTTGTTTGGCCCATTTGGGTGCCATTTGGTATTTTCCTGTTTTTATGGAATATTTTGAGGGAAGAGGTATTTTGGTCTTTTGTTAGCCCCTCCCCTCCTATATGTATCTACCGTATCCCTGCGGATGGGGATGACAGATTTGGAAAAGAATGGACTTGACGTGAATTCGGCGTAGCCAATGCCTATCTCCTCCTCCCTTCTTCCCGCCACTTCCCTTCTTCTTCCTCCTTCCTCCCTCCTCTGTATCCCGGTCCCCCATCATCCTGGTATCAGAGCATCCTTCGATCCCCTTCTGTCTTCTCCGACCAACCATACCTCTCCCGGTCGTTCCCCATCTTCAGTCCTCTCCCTCTCTGTCTTCTCCCAGCTCTCTCTTTCACGTCTGTCCAGCCCCGCGGCCCCCATCGCCTTCCGCGACCCCCCTGCCTCGCCTTTCCGCCGCGACACCCCTCCCTCCTCGTTGATCTCCCTCGCAGTTCCGCCGCGACACCCCTCAGACCCAACCCATCGCCGGAAAAGACAGAAAAGGGAGGAGAGAGGAGACGGCGTCGGAGGTCCTGCCGCCCTCCGCAGTCGCCGCCGGCCACGCGGTCAGACGACCCGATCACCACCTCAGAGGGATCCTGCCCCCGCTTTGCCTGCTTCGCATGATCGTTCATTGTTGGGCGCTCCCCCTGGTAGGCGAGAGGATAGGGGGAAAGCCCCAGCTATGGGTGAGTCCTCTCGTGGCAGTGGATCTCGGGATCGTTGTTTCAAATGCCAAGGGATCGGTCATTTTGCTGCCCAATGTCCGTCTAGGGCCCTGACTATAGAGGGTGCTCATCCTGAGGAGGCCACCCCGGCGGCACATCATGTGAGCTATGAGGCAGGAGATGACATGGCTGCAGAGTTTCATGCTGATGGAAAGCATATTGAGTATACTCAGGTCGAGCATTCCCCTGCAGGCCATGGGGAGGAGCTTGTCGATGAGGGTAGGCTTGGAGTTGTCAGGTGTATTCTAGCTCAGCCTACAGCGTGTGATGATTGGCGTCGCACTTCCATTTTTCACACCTACATTCGTCTGGATGGAAAGGTGTGCAAGGTGATCATTGATAGTGGAAGTTGTATTAACGCCATTTCTTCTCAGGCGGTCGCCCATCTTGGGTTGACTTTGGTTGACCACCCTCGCCCATATCGTGTTTCATGGGTGGATTCTACTTCCATTCCGATTCGGACGATGTGCCACGTTCCGATTTCTTTTCCCCCATACTCTGGTAGGGTTTGGTGTGATGTCTTGCCCATGGAGGTCGGGAGCATTATCTTGGGAAGACCGTGGATATATGACGTGGATGCGGTTCTCTACGGCCGATCTAATGTATGCGAGTTTTCCCACGAGGGTACCCTTATCACTTTGCAGCCTTCCCGACCTACGATTTTGGCTTCTCATAGTTCAGCTCGGGATCGTGCCCCCACCCCTCCTGTGCCCACTACTCATAGGCCCTCTACTTCCCCGACCCCTGTTCCTTCCCCGGTTCCTCTTGGAGGCCTTCCGCCTATGACTGACACGAAGCCCGAGAGCAGTTCTGTGTGCTCTAGTCCCAGTCAGCGACGGGTTAAGCCCCCTTCGGCTAGCCCCACTCCTACCGGGAGCACGAGCATTGCCACTGTCCCTATCCTTGGTGCATCACCTCATGTGACCCTACAATGATTAGTGCTCATGACCTTCATCAAGAGCTCGAGGAGTTGGAGTGCCTCTATGTGTTGATGGTGAGGCCTGTTGAGGGCGATGTTCTGAGTGACACACCCCCTGAGTTAGCCTCCCTCTTAGAGGAGTTCCAGGATGTATTCCCTGATGATCTCCCGGACAGATTGCCGCCCATGCGTGACATCCAGCACGCCATTGATTTGGTTCCGGGATCTACATTGCCCAACTTGCCCCACTTCCGTATGAGTCCAGCTGAGTTTGCTGAGCTTCGGAGGCAAGTTGAGGAGCTCCTGAGGAGAGGTTTCATTCGTGAGAGCTTGAGCCCATGTGCTGTCCCTGCATTATTAGCTCCGAAGAAAGATGGCTCTTGGAGGATGTGCATTGATAGTAGGGCCATCAATCGCATCATGGTGAAATACCGTTTTCCCATTCCCCATCTGGACGACATGTTAGACATGATGGCGGGAGCCACTGTGTTTTCTAAGATAGATCTTAAGAGTGGTTATCACCAGGTTCGAGTTCGACCTGGGGATGAATGGAAGACGGCCTTTAAGACGAAGGACGGACTTTATGAATGGTTGGTCATGCCTTTTGGGCTATCCAATGCCCCTAGCACTTTCATGCGGCTCATGACTCAGGTATTGAGGCCCTTTATAGGGATATTTTTGGTTGTGTACTTTGACGACATCCTCATCTTTAGCCGCTCCCAGGATGACCATTTAGACCACCTTCGTCAGGTATGCCTAGTCTTGCGCCGAGAGAGTTTGTTTGGGAACCTTAAGAAGTGTGCTTTCTTGACTGATCGAGTTGTCTTCTTGGGGTTCATTGTGTCTTGTGATGGCGTCTCTGCTGATCCTGAGAAGGTCAGAGCGATCGTCGAGTGGCCTGAGCCTCAGTCCATTCACGACGTGCGCAGTTTCCATGGATTGGCCACTTTTTATCGTCGATTTATTCGAGGATTCAGCATCATCATGGCCCTGATCACAGGCTGCATTCGGAAGGAAACTTTTGTGTGGACTAAAGCCGTCGCCGCAGCCTTTCGTGACATTAAGACACTCATGACCCAGGCGCCAGTTCTCGGATTGCCGGACTTTTCAAGGGTGTTTGAGGTCTCATGTGATGCTCTGGTGTCGGTATAGGTGGGGTCTTGAGTCAGGAGAGCCACGCCATTGCATACTTCAGTGAGAAATTGAATGATGCCAAGCTGAAGTACTCCACTTATGATAAGAATTCTATGCGGTAGTGCAGGCCTTGAGATATTGGAGACATTATCTGCTACCGCAGGAGTTGTCCTTTACTCAGACCACGAGTCCCTCAGGTTTCTCCACGCCCAGAAGAAGCTAAACCCTAGACACAGTCGTTGGGTTGAGTTCCTTCAGGCCTACACATTCGTCCTTAAACATAAGGCGGGTGTGGAGAACCGAGTGGCAGACGCGTTGAGTCGACGTACCTTTCTCTTATCCCTTGTCGGCGCGGAAGTCATGGGTTTTGAGAGGCTTCATGATAAATACTTGGGTTGTCCTGACTTTGGTGTGATCCACACTGCCCTTCAGTCTGGTCCCTCCCGAGAGCACCCTGATTATATCCTTCAGGAGGGCTATCTTTTCCGTGGAGTTAGGTTGTGCATTCCACGAACCTCTGTTCGCGACTTTTTGATTTGGGAGCTCCATGCTGGGGGTCTTGCTGGCCACTTTGGCCGGAACAAGACCATTGAGTTAGTCGAGCACCGCTTCTTTTGGCCTAGCTTGAAGCGCGATGTGGCTTGTATTGTTGCTCATTGCCGCACATACGCTCTGGCAAAGCAAAGGAAGCAGAATACGGGCTTGTATACCCCCCTTCCTGTGCCTGATCGTCCGTGGCAGGATGTTAGTATGGATTTTGTTTTGGGTTTGCCACAAACCTTCCGCCGGCACGATTCCATCTTAGTGGTTGTTGACCGATTTTCCAAAATGGCCCATTTTATCCCCTGTTCGAAGACCTCTGATGCATCTCGCGTAGCTCATATTTTCCTTGAGGCCATTGTGCGTTTGCACGGGCTACCGAAGACCATAGTCTCAGACAGGGACGTGAGATTTGTCAGCTATTTTTGGAAAACTTTGTGGCATCTGATGGGTACGAAGCTCAAGTTCTCCACAGCTTATCATCCCCAAACCGATGGGCAGACCGAGATAGTTAATAGGAGTTTGGGTGATTTATTGCGTTGTCTAGTTGGTGAGCGTGAGCGTAGTTGGGACCAGGTCTTACCACTTGCGGAGTTTGCATATAATAATTCGGTCAATAGGTCTACTGGCATGAGCCATTTGAGATTGTCACCGGCTATAGACCTAGGGGACCCATAGACCTTGTTCCTTTACCCATTTCTGCACGAGTGTCTGAGTCTGCACAGTCTTTGGCCGAGCATATTAGGAGTCTGCATGATAGCATTCGTCGTCAAATCGAAATCAGCAATGAGCACTACAAGAAAGCGGCAGATGCACATAGGCGGCCACAGGAATTCCATGAGGGCGATTACGTTATGATCAGGGTCAGACCTGAACGGCTTCCTTCGGGAGTCGTGAAGAAACTGCAAGCTAAAGGAGTTGGGCCCTTTAAAGTGTTAAAGTGAATTGGGTCGAACGCGTATGTTGTTGACTTACCACCAGACTATGGCTTCAGTTCTACATTCAATGTCTCGGATTTGGTAGCATATCGGGACCCAGCAGTGATACCCAGTGAGCCTTTCGAGCCTTTCTCCCCTCTTGTGAGCGACCCTACACCAGAGTGTCCACTTCCGGCCCCGAGTACAGCACGGCGAGAGCACATTGATCATATACTAGATGAGCAGATTGTCACAGCCAGGGACGGAGCTTTTCAGCGCTACCTGATCCGTTGGAGAGGGCGGCCACCGACCGAGGACACTTGGGTTACCCGAGAGGAGTTGCAGCGGCTTGACCCAGACTTGTTGGAGAGGTACCAGAGTGGACACGACCCTCACTCGACAGGGTCGAGTTCCTCCCAGCCGGGGGGAATTGGTGCGGACACCCGTGGACGTGTTCGTTTCGACCCGTCGCGGGTTTACAGGCGTCGCCGTGCGGAGCCGACGTCACTCTAGTTAGACGACGCGTTATACAGGATTTTTGAGGCCTTAGATGATTTTTAGCAGGCCAAGATATTTTGTTTGGCCCATTTGGGTGCCATTTGGTATTTTCCTATTTTTATGTAATTTTTGGGCTTTTATGGAATATTTTGAGGGAAGGGTATTTTGGTCTTTTGTTAGCCCCTCCCCTCCTATATGTATCTACCCGTATCCCTGCGGATGGGGATGACAGATTTGGAAAAGAATGGACTTGACGTGAATTCGGCGTAGCCAATGCCTATCTCCTCCTCCCTTCTTCCCGCCACTTCCTTCTTCTTCCTCCTTCCCTCCCTCCTCTATATCCTGGTCCCCCATCATCCTGGTATCAGAGCATCCTTCGATCCCCTTCTGTCTTCTCCGACCAACCATACCTCTCCCGGTCGTTCCCCATCTTCAGTCCTCTCCCTCTCTGTCTTCTCCCAGCTCTCTCTTTCACGTCTGTCCAACCCCGCGGCCCCCATCGCCTTCCGCGACCCCCCTGCCTCGCCTTTCCGCCGCGACACCCCTCCCTCCTCGTTGATCTCCCTCGCAGTTCCGCCGCGACACCCCTCAGACCCAACCCATCGCCGGAAAAGACAGAAAAGGGAGGAGAGAGGAGACGGCGTCGGAGGTCCTGCCGCCCTCCGCAGTCGCCGCCGGCCACGCGGTCAGACGACCCGATCACCACCTCAGAGGGATCCCGCCCCCGCTTTGCCTGCTTCGCATGATCGTTCATTGTTGGGCGCTCCCCCTGGTAGGCGAGAGGATAGGGGGAAAGCCCCAGCTATGGGTGAGTCCTCTCGTGGCAGTGGATCTCGGGATCGTTGTTTCAAATGCCAAGGGATCGGTCATTTTGCTACCCAATGTCCGTCTAGGGCCCTAACTATAGAGGGTGCTCATCCTGAGGAGGCCACCCCGGTGGCACATCATGTGAGCTATGAGGCAGGAGATGACATGGCTGCAGAGTTTCATGCTGATGGAAAGCATATTGAGTATACTCAGGTCGAGCATTCCCCTGCAGGCCATGGGGAGGAGCTTGTCGATGAGGGTAGGCTTGGAGTTGTCAGGTGTATTCTAGCTCAGCCTACAGCGTGTGATGATTGGCGTCGCACTTCCATTTTTCACACTTACATTCGTCTGGATGGAAAGGTGTGCAAGGTGATCATTGATAGTGGAAGTTGTATTAACGCCATTTCTTCTCAGGCGGTCGCCCATCTTGGGTTGACTTTGGTTGACCACCCTCGCCCATATCGTGTTTCATGGGTGGATTCTACTTCCATTCCGATTCGGACGATGTGCCACGTTCCGATTTCTTTTCCCCCATACTTGGTAGGGTTTGGTGTGATGTCTTGCCCATGGAGGTCGGGAGCATTATCTTGGGAAGACCGTGGATATATGCGTGGATGCGGTTCTCTACGGCCGATCTAATGTATGCGAGTTTTCCCACGAGGGTACCCTTATCACTTTGCAGCCTTCACGACCTATGATTTTGGCTTCTCATAGTTCAGCTCGGGATCGTGCCCCCACCCCTCCTGTGCCCACTACTCATGGGCCCTCTACTTCCCCGACCCCTGTCCTTCCCCAGTTCCTCTTGGAGGCCTTCCGCCTATGACTGACACGAAGCCCGAGAGCAGTTCTGTGTGCTCTAGTCCCAGTCAGCGACGGGTTAAGCCCCCTTCGGCTAGCCCCACTCCTACCGGGAGCACGAGCACTGCCACTGTCCCTATCCTTGGTGCATCACCTCATGTGACCCTACAATTGATTAGTGCTCATGACCTTCATCAAGAGCTCGAGGAGTTGGAGTGCCTCTATGTGTTGATGGTGAGGCCTGTTGAGGGCGATGTTCTGAGTGACACACCCCCTGAGTTAGCCTCCCTCTTAGAGGAGTTCCAGGATGTATTCCCTGATGATCTCCCGGACAGATTGCGCCCATGCGTGACATCCAGCACGCCATTGATTTGGTTCCGGGATCTACATTGCCCAACTTGCCCCACTTCCGTATGAGTCCAGCTGAGTTTGCTGAGCTTCGGAGGCAAGTTGAGGAGCTCCTGAGGAGAGGTTTCATTCGTGAGAGCTTGAGCCCATGTGTTGTCCCTGCATTATTAGCTCCGAAGAAAGATGGCTCTTGGAGGATATGCATTGATAGTAGGGCCATCAATCGCATCACGGTGAAATACCGTTTTCCCATTCCCCATCTGGACGACATGTTAGACATGATGGCGGGAGCCACTGTGTTTTCTAAGATAGATCTTAAGAGTGGTTATCACCAGGTTCGAGTTCGACCTGGGGATGAATGGAAGACGACCTTTAAGACGAAGGACGGACTTTATGAATGGTTGGTCATGCCTTTTGGGCTATCCAATGCCCCTAGCACTTTCATGCGGCTCATGACTCAGGTATTGAGGCCCTTTATGGGGATATTTTTGTTGTGTACTTTGACGACATCCTCATCTTTAGCCGCTCCCAGGATGACCATTTAGACCACCTTCGTCAGGTATGCCTAGTCTTGCGCCGAGAGAGTTTGTTTGGGAACCTTAAGAAGTGTGCTTTCTTGACTGATCGAGTTGTCTTCTTGGGGTTCATTGTGTCTTGTGATGGCGTCTCTGCTGATCCTGAGAAGGTCAGAGCGATCGTCGAGTGGCCTGAGCCTCAGTCCATTCACGACGTGCGCAGTTTCCATGGATTGGCCACTTTTTATCGTCGATTTATTCGAGGATTCAGCATCATCATGGCCCTGATCACAGGCTGCATTCGGAAGGAAACTTTTGTGTGGACTAAAGCCGCCGCCGCAGCCTTTCGTGACATTAAGACACTCATGACCCAGGCGCCAGTTCTCGGATTGCCGGACTTTTCAAGGGTGTTTGAGGTCTCATGTGATGCCTCTGGTGTCGGTATAGGTGGGGTCTTGAGTCAGGAGGGCCACCCATTGCATACTTCAGTGAGAAATTGAATGATGCCAAGTTGAAGTACTCCACTTATGATAAGGAATTCTATGCGGTAGTGCAGGCCTTGAGATATTGGAGACATTATCTGCTACCGCAGGAGTTGTCCTTTACTCAGACCACGAGGCCCTCAGGTTTCTCCACGCCCAGAAGAAGCTAAACCCTAGACACAATCGTTGGGTTGAGTTCCTTCAGGCCTACACATTCGTCCTTAAACATAAGGCGGGTGTGGAGAACCGAGTGGCAGACGCGTTGAGTCAACGTACATTTCTCTTATCCCTTGTCGGCGCGGAAGTCATGGGTTTTGAGAGGCTTCGTGATGAATACTTGAGTTGTCCTGACTTTGGTGTGATCCACACTGCCCTTCAGTCTGGTCCCTCCCGAGAGCACCCTGATTATATCCTTCAGGAGGGCTATCTTTTCTGTGGAGTTAGGTTGTGCATTCCGCGAACCTCTGTTCGCGACTTTTTGATTTGGGAGCTCCATGCTGGGGGTCTTGCTGGCCACTTTGGCCGGAACAAGACCATTGAGTTAGTCGAGCACCGCTTCTTTTGGCCTAGCTTGAAGCGCGATGTGGCTTGTATTGTTGCTCATTGCCGCACATACGCTCTGGCAAAGCAAAGGAAGCAGAATACGGGCTTGTATACCCCCCTTCCTGTGCCTGATCGTCCGTGGCAAGATGTTAGTATGGATTTTGTTTTGGGTTTGCCACAAACCTTCCGCCGGCACGATTCCATCTTAGTGGTTGTTGACCGATTTTCCAAAATGGCCCATTTTATCCCCTGTTCGAAGACCTCTGATGCATCTCGCGTAGCTCATATTTTCCTTGAGGGAATTGTGCGTTTGCACGGGCTACCGAAGACCATAGTCTCAGACAGGGACGTGCGATTTGTCAGCTATTTTTGGAAAACTTTGTGGCATCTGATGGGTACGAAGCTCAAGTTCTCCACAGCTTATCATCCCCAAACCGATGGGCAGACCGAGATAGTTAATAGGAGTTTGGGTGATTTATTGCGTTGTCTAGTTGGTGAGCGTGAGCGTAGTTGGGACCAGGTCTTACCACTTGCGGAGTTTGCATATAATAATTCGGTCAATAGGTCTACTGGCATGAGCCCATTTGAGATTGTCACCGACTATAGACCTGGGGGACCCATAGACCTTGTTCCTTTACCCATTTCTGCAAGAGTGTCTGAGTCTGCACAGTCTTTGGCCGAGCATATTAGGAGTCTGCATGATAGCATTCGTCGTCAAATCGAAATCAGCAATGAGCACTACAAGAAAGCGGCAGATGCACATAGGCGGCCACAGGAATTCCATGAGGGCGATTACGTTATGATCAGGGTCAGACCTGAACGGCTTCCTTCGGGAGTCGTGAAGAAACTGCAAGCTAAAGGAGTGGGCCCTTTAAAGTGTTAAAGTGAATTGGGTCGAACGCGTATGTTGTTGATTTACCACCAGACTATGGCTTCAGTTCTACATTCAATGTCTCGGATTTGGTAGCATATCGGGACCCAGCAGTGATACCCAGTGAGCCTTTCGAGCCTTTCTCCCCTCTTGTGAGCGACCCTACACCAGAGTGTCCACTTCCGGCCCCGAGTACAGCACGGCGAGAGCACATGATCATATACTAGATGAGCAGATTGTCACAGCCAGGGACGGAGCTTTTCAGCGCTACCTGATCCGTTGGAGAGGGCGGCCACGACCGAGGACACTTGGGTTACCCGAGAGGAGTTGCAGCGGCTTGACCCAGACTTGTTGGAGAGGTACCAGAGTGGACACGACCCTCACTCGACAGGGTCGAGTTCCTCCCAGCCGGGGGGAATTGGTGCGGACACCGTGGACGTGTTCGTTTCGACCCGTCGCGGGTTTACAGGCGTCGCCGTGCGGAGCCGACGTCACTCTAGTTAGACGACGACGTTATACAGGATTTTTGAGGCCTTAGATGATTTTTAGCAGGCCAAGATATTTTGTTTGGCCCATTTGGGTGCCATTTGGTATTTTCCTGTTTTTATGTAATTTTTGGGCTTTTATGGAATATTTTGAGGGAAGGGGTATTTTGGTCTTTTGTTAGCCCCTCCCCTCCTATATGTATCTACCTGTATCCCTGCAGATGGGGATGACAGATTTGGAAAAGAATGGACTTGACGTGAATTCAGCGTAGCCAGTGCCTGTCTCCTCCTCCCTTCTTCCCGCCACTTCCCTTCTTCTTCCTCCTTCCCTCCCTCCTCTGTATCTCGGTCCCCCATCACAATATGAAAGGAACACATTAACAAAATATTTGTAGCAGAGATGACAATGCTGAGATGGATGTGTGGTAAGACTAAGAAAGATAAGATTACGAATGAGCGCCTCCGTGAGGACTTAATGATAGCTCCAATTGATAATAAAATGAGAGAAAATATACCCAGGTAGTTTGGACACATGCACAGTCGCCTAATTCAGCGCCGGTTAAAAGACGTGACCAAATCTTGGTGGATACTAGTAAAAGAGCTCAAGAAATTTCTAAAATGAGATAGTGCGATGTTATTGGGTTTGAACACGCATATAACAACTTGATAGAAATCTTTGGGCGGAACAAGATTCATGTGGCCGACCCCAAATAATGGGATAAAGCTCTGATGATGATAATATAGTTAATGTATTATATATATATGACATTGTATATGTATAATGTGGGGCAGAATCAGCCTCGAATCCGGCTGGAATTTCACCGATCCAGGGGGTTACCCCTTGGAATTGGATCCGGATCAGCCGATTCCACATTCCATGGGGGGGGCAGCATCCTTGCGACACTCATTCTAGCCCACAAACTCCTCTGCTATCAGAAAAGAAAAGGTTAGTTGGAACATTCAGCAATCACTACCACCAACAATGGGGAACATCAACAATGTAATGACTGATGCCAGCAAAGTGACTAAAAGGCTCCTGCAATCAAAGACATACCAGCTCCCTGCCTCTCTTCGCTCTTCCATGTTTCACCTTCCACAATCTCTGTTCACCATTCTGCATGCTCCCCATTGAGCCTCTATTTCTTCCCAATCATATGCCAACTCCACATCTTTACTCACCATTCTACATACTCCACTCCTCTCATTGGACCCAGTCTCTCTTTGCTTTCCCATCTCACCACTCTTTTTCCCCAACTCTCTCTTGAGACTTGCACACTCACTCTCAAGCCCAATAAGAACCTGAAGTTCCATTTGCTACTAGCAAAATTTTGGATAAGGTTACAAAGTCCACTATCTCACATCCTCGTATCAGACCAGTCACCAGTATCAGGTTGTGTTAGTGAGAAAAATACATACAGATAGAAAACTTTTATAAATTATCCCAAGATTTGTTTGTTTATTTGGACCAGGCCTATTGATGTAGGCTCATGTCCTTTGTCTCTCCCCATCAACATTAGTTGATGTTAATTACATCGACTGCCCAATCGATGACACCTGATTAACCACCACATACGGCCCCATAATCCAACTAGTTGGGAAAAGAATTTAGAAATAGAGAGTTTCTAAAGGAAACTTAATGTTGTTCTCCTTGTTGGACATTTGAATGACATGGTCCATTCATCTAACTTTTCTTTGTATTGGCCCCATTATTGCTCTCTTTATTTATATGTCACATTTTCAAACAACGTAAACTACCCTATCTAGAGAATGAACCATGCAGTTTCATGCCCAATCATGGACTAAATAAATATTAGACCAGAAATTTGGATGTTGTCTCTACTTCTAAAGAATTCAGTTAATTACTGCAATTTTTTTCAGAAATAAGGACGCTGATGAAATCATATATTCTCAAGCTAAAGAATTTCTTCTCTTGGTATGCCTCCATAGATCAAGAGTATTACATCAAGATTTAAGCAGATTTGTACATCTTAGAGAAAAAATCTTGAGGAATAAATTAGTTTGCAGGGGTTTTACTGCAAATTCGAAGTCAGTGCCCTCAGTTAAGGGGACAGTACTTTTGGGGATTTTTTTTCCCGTGCTGATTTCTTTTAAGCTTGCCTTTTCTCCCGTTTCCCCTTTTTCTTGGTGTTGACCTGATCCTCTCTTCTACTCTTCCTTTCCTCCTCTTCTCTTCTTCTCCCCCTTTGCTTGGCACAGGAGTTTTACCTTGCTTGATGCTTCCTCCTAATTCTTGCCCTTTGCAAGAAGGAAGAATAATGGAGGTGGAGGGGGGTAGCAAGGAAGTTATCTTGCGTGTCTTATTTTGAATCCCCCCTGTGAAATTTACAGGTGGGGATTCATCCTTTTCCACTCCTCACCTTCTTCCTACTTCTAAAGCCACACCGGTGCCATTTTGTCCAGTTTTTAGAATTCGAATTTCATTTATTTTTTATACTTGAATTTATCTTCTCCTTCCCTCTTTTTCTCCCTCTTTTTCGCACAAGAACAGCCCTCTAATTAGGCCTTCTTCTTACCCTTTCCCCTTCTGCTTACCTTGCTCCTCCTCCTCCTTCACCTTGAACTTTTTACTCTTTACTCTTGGCCTCTTGGAGAAGCATGTACCATCTTTATATAGAGAGAAAGGACAGCAAAAGGGGCCATCTTACTTACCTTATTTTGAAGTTTGAACATCCCCAGTGAAATTCCTAGTAGTGTTCATCCCCTCTCAACACCCCCTCCCCCACTCTTTCTTTCTTTTTAGAACCTGACCAGTATCATGCACCAGATTCTTTTGATCTTTTCTTCTAAAATTCAGATTTCAAACACAAATTTGACTTCTTCCTTTTTTCCTTCTTTTTCTTGACTTTTCTTGGTGCAGAAAGAGCCCTTTTGCTAGGCTGCCTCTTCCTCCTTTCTTTCCCAAGCTTTCTCCTTCTTTGCCTTGAGTTTTGCCCTTGGTTGTTTCCCCTCAAGTGAGAGCTATGCCCCTCCAGCCCTTTATATAGAGGGAGACGACAACAAAGAAGCTATCTTAATTACCCCACTTTGAACCTCCCTGGTGAAATTCACTGTTGGCGTTTCATCTCCTTTTATCTCTCACCTTCTTTTCTCTTGTAGAACCTCAACGGTATCATGCACCAATGAGAATTCTTCTCGCTTTTCCTTCAAAGTTCTGATTTCAGGAATGAATCCGAGTTCTTCCATCTTTTCTTCTTCTTGTTCCTTTTTTGGCACAAAAGTTTCTCCTCCTTTCCTTGAGCTTTTGCCCTTTTTCTTTCTCGACTCCAAGTCAGAGCTACACCCCCCCCCCCCTTTTGATAGAGGGAGAAGGGGAAGCAAGCGTCAAAGAAGAGGCGTTTAGAGCTTCCTTAGTTTTGAATCATCCAAGTGATATGCACTAGTACAACTTGGCTTCCCCCTTCTGCTTCCTTGTTGGGCTATTTACTTCCTTGTTTAAATCTTACCAATAAAAATTTACCGGGGGTTCATATCTCTCCGTTCTTCCTCTATCTTAGGCATAGGCTGCCCCAAATTTCCTTGTTTTAAACCTCACCAGTGGGTTAAAATGGGGAAGTGAAGGCTGACCTGCTCTTTCTTTATTTTAACTCCCCTTGGCATCATACACGAGGAAGAGTTTAGAATGGCCACACAGTCGGGGATGGCCAAAACTTTCACCATTTTGAACCTTGTCGATGTCACACGCCAATGAGAGTTTTGAAATGGCCACGCAGTGAGTGCTAGCCAAAAACTTTCACGGTGAGCTCCAAAAAAGAACTCCAACCTTATACAAAAGAAAACCACACAAAGAACGTGTGAAAACAACTAATCCCCCAACAAAACAAAAAGAGAGGAAGTAGTGGAATCCACACTACCAAATATACTCACCCATTCCTTCACTTTGACACATAACATTGCAAACAGTCACCCCATCTCTAGAAACTCTTCTAAAAATTTTACTGTTCCTTTCTTCCCATAACATCCACAAGGTGGCATGGAAAATGAGCCACTACACCGCTCTGTCCCCTCCAAGAGTCCACTTCCTCTCCCAACCCAAAAGAAGTTGCTGTACACTTCTGCAAGGGCACCAGTTGAAGTCAATCTTCCTCCCAACCTCCCTCCACACCCCCTCTAAGTAGGAGCATCATACAAACAAGTGATCAATGGTCTCGTCCTCCTCCCCACAAAAGACGTAATCGTACTAAATAACATGAATGAAGCGGCGCGAAGCCTGTCCCTGGTTGATAGTCTTTCATGTGAGATCCTCCACATCAATATCTTCACCTTCAATGAACTTCTAGGTCTCCACACCTGATGACAAAAAATGAGTCAATGGCCTCTATCCGCAATAACCCTGTAAGCAGATCTAATTGAAAAGACACTCCCTTCTCCCACTCCACATCCATGTAGCATCTGAGTTATTCAGGTGAAAATGTGAGAACTGATAGAAGATTCTGGAACTACAGCAATTCAGCTTGTATCAAGTCTCGCCTGAAAATTGGTGCCCAAACCCCACCAGGGAGGAGTGGGTCAAAAGCCAGAGAGACAAATGACAGGAGATCCGTCGAGATTTGGAAGAAGGTAGAGAATAGAGACTGCAGGGTGAAGTCTCCACACCACCTATCCTTCCAGAAAGAAGCCATGTCCCCCCTACCAAGCTGCACTCGAACCCCGACAAAATAAACTCCCTGCACGCCAGGATATCACGCCAAAGAGGTGAAGAATTGCCAGTAGCCAAAGGGAAATCCCATAGTCTGCATCTCCCAAAGTACCCCTATTGAATCAACCTAGTCCACAAACCTGTATCCCCACTCCCAAGCCTCCACAGCCACTTAGACAAGAAAGCCAGAAATCTCTAATACTCTTGAGCCCTAAGCCACCTTCCTCTTTGTTGACCGCCACTCTACCCCATGCTATGTCATGCCATCCCCTGCAAAGCCCACCGCTGCCATGCCAACAGAATCTGCACTTGATAGACTGAAGAGTGAAGTCTCTTGACAACTATCTTCGGCACCCTGAAAATAGATAGAAAATAAGTAGGTATGTTATCAAGAACTGAGCTGCACAGTACATGTCTACCACCATAAGAAAGAACTCTCGCTTTCCAACCTGCCAATATGGACTTAAACTGCTAAACAATGAGCAGCCAATTAAACACCTGAGAGACCGGGGAGTAAGAGGCAATCCCAAGTAAGGAATAGGAAACTTAGCAATCTTACATCCCAAAATATGGTTGCCCTCTAAAGAGTAATTACCTCTACATTCACTCCCACCAACATACTCTTAGTGAAACTAACCTTGAGCCCTATCACCTCCTCCAGTAGCTCCAAAAGGAGTCTAGTCATAGGTGGATATAACTCTCCATCGTCAAGGAACAAAATAGTATCATCGCATACTGCAAATGTGAGATGGACATGCCCCTCCTATCTGCCAAAAAACCTCTGCTAAAACCTACTTCCTCCTCCCGCTGCCACACCCTACTAAGTAGGCTAGCCACCAAAACAAAATAGAGAGGGGAAAAGGAATCTCCCTGTTGGAGGCCCCTGCCACTAAGAAAAGAGGAGGATGGCTTCTCGTTGATGAGAACAGTAAAGGAGGCCAATGAAATACAAGCCCTTACCTAAGAAATCTGCATATCTCCAAAACCCATAATATTCATCACATAAAAAAGACATTGGCAGTTCACTCTATCATATGTTTTTTCAAAGTCAAACTTCAAAACCAATCCTTTCCTATTTTGGTGCTTTGTGGCAAATAGACATTTATGCGCCACCAGGAAATTATTTAAGATGTTCCTCCCCCTGATGAAAGCTCCTTAGAAGTGATCAACCAGTGAATCCATAACAAAAACCAACCTTCCTGCCAACACCTTTGCAATAATCTTATAGGTGCTATTCAACAAACCAATAGGCCTGAAATCTTGCAACTCCTGGGCTCCTTGCTTCTTGGGGATAAACACAATGAAGGTTTTATTGATGCCACCCAAATGTGCCCTCCCCTCCTCGAACTACCTCACCGCTGGCACTGCCAGAATGTCTTCTTTGATGATATGCCAACACTTCTAAAAAATTGCCAAAGAGAAACCATCAGGGTCAGGGGCCTTATCAGCCGCAAGGGAGAAAACAGCCTATTGGATCTCATCCTCAGAGATAGGCCTAGAAATAGCCTCCTTCTCCTCTGCAGAAAGACAAGGTAGCAAATCATCATAAATCCTCAGCCTGCAGAAGTCCTCTGTGAAGAGCCTGGAGTAGAATTGTCTCGCATGGTCCCTGATATCCTCATCTGCATGGTAGAAGAGATTCCCCAACTTAATGCTGCAAATGGAGTTCACTCTCCTCCAGCCAGATGCGATTCACTGAAAATAAGTTGTATTATTATCTCCTTCCTTGATCCATCTGTCTCTGGATCTCTGTCTCCAATATATCTCTTCTCTAATCAGAATTTCCTCATATTGCTCCTTCAAAGAGTCCCTAAAGAATCTATCCTCCTCAGCCATCAACCCTGCCTCCACCAAACTGTCAAGTCCCTCAATTTGTTGTAAAATTCTGTCTTTTGCTACCCTTCCTGGAAGAGTTTTGCTTGCTCCCCACTCCTTCAATACCTGAGTTCATAGTTGTCAAGATGATCGCCTAGACGCCGCCTAACATAGTTGTCAAGGCGTCAAAACGGCCAAGGCGTAGTTGTTAGATCGCCTAAGTGCTTAGGCGCTCACCTAACTAGTGCCTAGGCATTTAGGACGGAACTAAGGGTCCATTTGGTTGTATGTAAAACAGTTTAATAGGGAAATAATTTTCCACGGAATAACTTTTACGGGAAAATGAAAACGTAATTGTCTATTTGGTTGTCAGGTAAATATAAAGTTGTATGGAGGGATATGAGATCTTATGATACACTCAAATGAGAGAGAGTCATATACTCTTTGTGTATTAACACTATTCATCAAATTTTTTATTTTATTTTATTTTTTTATTTTTAATATTTTAAAAAAAAGATAACTAATGAAAAATAAGTAACTTTGACAAAGATAATTTAAAATAGGAGAAATAAATAAAATTACAATTTGAATGAATAGTATTTTACAGATATTTTAATAAAAAATAAAAATTAAATTAACTAATAAAAAATAATTAAATTTGTCAAAGACTAGTTAAATAAGTGGGAAAAAATAAAAATGTAACTTACGTGTACTATAGCAACTGTAGCAGCAGCAAGGAAAATGGCATCCGCGTTTTTACCGCGGATGTCAAAATCTGGGATTTATGTGATTTAATTTTCCAAATTTTATTTTTCAATGGTACCAAATGATTTAAAAAATGAAGTTTTCCTGAAAACTATTTCCTAACGCGGGTTTTCCAGAAGTATGAGTTGTTTTCAAATGTCCCTCTTATGTGATATTTGACTCTAAAAATATATATGATGACGAAAATTCAATAAAATAGATCATAATATGGTAGACATAATTGCAATGACATCTCTTAATATGGCAATATATTATTAAAATAATACATAAATATGAAAAACATAGATAATAGCTACATATCACCAAAAAAAACTTACAAAAAAATAAAATGTCACAAAAAAATCAAAACCATATGAAAGCAACAAAAATCAAATTACAAGAAAACAAACTCATTATATATCATAAAGTCATAAAAAATCCTAATTGACATATTCAAATAAACAAGGAGTCTTATCCATACATTTTACAAGGATATTTGAAAGGCCAACACTGGAAATGGCGACCAGACTTTTCACTTTTGAAGTCTTATTGGTACATTTATCGAGAGGATTTGAAATAGCCATCACTAGAGATGGCGACCAGATTTCCATTTTTGGAGTCTTACTGGTACATTTTGCTAAGAGAAACAGCAAACACTGGAGGTGGCGACTAGGCTTTTCGCTTTTGGAGTCTTATTGGTACATTTACCAAGAGGATTTGAAACTACCATCACTAGAGATGGCGACCAGATTTCCATTTTTGGAGTCTTATTGGTACATTTTGCCAAGAGGATTTGAAACAGCCAACACTGGAGGTGGCGACCAGATTTCCATTTTTCAAGTCTTATTGGTACATTTTGTCAGGAGGATTTAAAATGGCCAACAGCGGAAGTGGTGACCACAGTTGTCAAGGCGCTCGCCTAAACAACGAAAAGGCGGCAAATTGATGGCTAGGCGAAGGTCCACCTTTTAGGGACCCAAGAAGGTGTCCCAAGGCAGTGCCTAAGCGGGCTAGGCGAGCGCCTTGGCCCACCTGGGGTGCCTAGGCCTTATGATGCATAGTTTAAGCTTCGATTTGAGTGGTCTAGACCCTATGATGCATGGTTTATCAACTTATTTCCCTGAATATCATTTAAGAAATACTTACATATATAAATATTTACTTACGATATTACATGTAAATAAGGAAGTACCCTCATTTGAATCTAATAAAAATATCAGAAAAATTATATCTCTTACTAATAAAAAGTCAACTCTCCAATCAAAAAAGAAAATCACGATTTTAGTTATTCCATCAAAATGTCATTTTTCTAATCCCTCATAATTTGATCTAACTAAAAATTTCATAATTCAAATAAACTATATGAAACACTAAAAATTCAAAGCCCGGTGAAATAAGTCAAATATATATGTGACTTCTCCAAAGGACTCACTCTCCTACTGACAGCACTTAATCTGCCTAATACCTCTCAAGATTTGGTCAAGCATGTGCTATCATCACCCAAACTCATGAGAATTGTCACTTTCTAGTTTCTTTTCAATTTCTAAACATATTGTGGGATTATGTAATGGACTCCTTTAATTATTTACTTGTTTTAAGTGTGTTAAGATATTGCACTTACTATTTTCATTTAGCGTATTTACATGTATGAGTATTTACTTGTTTGTTTTAAAAGTTGGAAATTAATTTTCTGATGATATAATGATATTTGCACTTCTTGTTCTTATTTAGTGTGCTTGTTTATTTGAAGATGTCAATTTAGATTTTTTATGACTTTATGATATATAGTATGAGTTTGTTTACTTGTAATTTAATTTTTGTTGCTTTCATATAGTTTTGACCTTTTGTTGTGACATTTTATTTTTTTGTAAGTATTTTTTGTGATATGCAATTATTATCTATATTTCTCATATTTATGTATTATTTTAATAATATATTTGTCATATTATGATATGTCATTGCAATTATGTTTGTCATATTATAATCTTTTTATTGAATTTTCACCATCATATATATTTTTAGAGACATAAATATCATATAAGAGGGACACTTGAAAACAACTCATATTTAGTTCCGTCTTAAACACCTAGGCACCGCTTAGGCGGGTGCCTATGCGCTTAGGCGATCTGAGACCTCAACTACGCCTTGCTTGCCTTGACAACTATGGTGGTGACCAAACTTTCTATTTTTTGAGTCTTAACGGTGCATTTTACTAGGAGGATTTGAAATGGCCAACACTAAAGGTGGTGACCAGACTTTCCATTTTTGAAGTCTTACAGGTATATTTATCAAAAAGGACTAAAAAAGGGACAGTCGTGGTGAAGGTGCCCAGATCTGTGGAGTTTTGAATGTTCCCTTGGAAGGTTTAAAGGGAGTGGCCAGTTTGAATAATTTCAAACATGGAAGGCCTAGAAGGGGGGGCCAGACCTGCTGTGTTTTGAATCATCCCAGAGCATAGCATCAGGGTGATTTCAAACATGGAAGGCCTCCCTCCCTGTACCCCTTTTCTTTCTTTCTTTTTCTGCTTCTTCTCTCTATAAAAGCAGGCCGCCCTCCCTCTTCTTCTCACCCACTCTTTTGTGCAGCACCCCCTGCTCCTTTGGTGCAGCAACCAGGCAGAAAAAAGGCCGCTTTTGTGTGCCTACCTCTCTAAGGAAGACATTCCTGCTAGAAGGGGCTTTGCTTGGACTGTTTTAGGCAGGGGGCGCCAGGATCTAGGTGGATTTTCTCCTTCCCTTTTTTTTTTACAATGCGACATATGACTGCATCCTGCCCTCCCCCCCCCCCTTCTTTTTTATGATAGTAATCAATATATTACCAACACAGGTGTATCCTACATTCATACCAAATATCACCTATTTGCAAACCTACAATGTAGAAGGGTCTGTTATCCCATCATGCAGAAGGTAAAAAGGTGGCAAGACATGGTTTCAGGGATATTTGTGATGTAAGTGCATTCATCAAAATTTTTAGGAAAACAGCAGATAAATACAAATCCTTCAAAAAAATAGACTCTGCAGCATTACAAATGAGTTGAAACGCATGCAAAAAATCAATCAAACCATAATAGGAAGAGAAAAGATGACAACAATGAAAAAGAATGACCACAGATGGAAATACTAGCGTTGAATAACCCCTCCAACACCATTCAATTGTACACATTTGTTTTTCAGCAAGACTGGTGGTAGAATCCTATGAATTTACTTTTAGTCAAAACCTCCAGATAAGAAGAAGTTGTGCACTAACTCATTGAACATGAAAAAAAAGGTTAAAATTTATGATACTAAGCTACAGAATGCATTTCAATATTTCTAACAAGGAAATGCCAAAAGTGAAACCAAATAGTAGTCGAACAATTATCCTTAAAATAAATGGGCCCATCAATATAACTGTGGAAAACCAATATACCTTTCTGATGGCCCAGAGATGGTTGGTGCATTTTGTTATTGTATTGGTGACTTGAAAAGGGTCTGCTAACCGGAATATAAGGCTCTGATGCAAGTGTCTGATTTAGCTGACTGCCTTTAGGCTGTCCAACAGACTCTGTGGCAGCAGAAATGTCCTTTCCTAATGCTGGAAGCGAGAAAGAGCTATTTGAAAAAGATGAGTGTGATGTTGGGCGTTCAGTTGACTGACGCCGGCCACCCACCACTCCTACTTCACGTCTAATTGCCCCAACAGTGCCAGCTGATCTGGAATCAGGAGATGGTACATGCACAGGATCTGAAGATGAGGCATACATTCCGCTTGAAGAAGTAGATACAGAGACTGAAACAGAATTATGAGCAGCTGCAGCCCCTTTTTGTGTCTGAGATGGCTTTGCGATCATTAATCCAGTATCCAAAGTAGTTGTTCTGTGACTGCCACTCGCGTCAGCAACTTTAGAATGATGATCAGCCTTAGAAGGCCCAGTAGAGGATAGTTTCCCCTCAGTTCTTGCAGGTGAGTGCTTATCATTATTCAGGATTCCAGACAGACTGCAAGATAGCCAAGTGAGAAGGTAAGAATGGCATATGGCTTACGCATCAAGTGCCTCAATCCTGATATAGAAGCATGCAGGCCGCTAACATTAAAAACAACTTCTAATGGAAAGAAATATCAACCTACACATTACATGTGTTATGGAAAGAGGGTATTGTTTTATGCAAGTATTCATGGTTGCCAAGGAGTTTTTACATTAATGAAACTCAGCCAGGAGTCCTATATATTATAGCACATGTTTCATCAGCCTTTGAAGTTTGAAATTGATTGTGTATATAACTTGCTATCAGTCAAAGCTTCCATAGAAACTTTAAGCATGCATGTCGATCAGATAGAAGCTAATGATCCTCTCGTTCCTAAACTAGCAGTCAGTTAGTGTCATTAGCAGGAGGACCCTGGCAGTCAGTTATAGGCCCTGCTGGACTTCCCACAACCCTAAATGAAAAGCATAATCAAATCTGATGTTCAAGTAGATAACCACAACTATAGAAATATGAACATGCTGAGAAATAGTTTGGGAAAATTAATGAAACGACTAAAAACAACTTTCAAAATATCTAACAGGGACAGTTACACTCTTAAAATATCCAAAAAAGGCATTCCTCCTAAACTTCACGTCTGTAATAGGCAAACTACTGATAATGCCCTTAAGTTTCACAGTTAAGAGTTTTTTTAGACCTAGATTTACCTACTATGGCTTTTACATCTTTCAACATAAAATAACTAAAAGGTGTGCCATCATGTTGCAAATTCTAGTCCAGCCTGCAACCTGTGCCAGAGGTGAACAAGATAGGGAAAACCATGTAAATAAATACACTGCATATTAATTTTTTTTAATACTAGATGGATTGTACACCAAAGTCTTGCTTATGTGATACAATAACTAGTCCATATAGCACGGCAGCTTCAACCTCTGCTCTGCACCAACTCTCTTTAAAATTGTTGTAACCAACCATTCCCTCAAGAAAAAGAGAACATCCCTGGCAAGCAGGCTGGAAATTGTTGTAACCAAGCTAACGGAAGACCCCCAGAATTGCCCATTGAACAACAAAACAAATATTTAATGCTATGTTAATTCGTCAACTTCTTTACAAATGAATCCTCAACCGGCTGCATCTTAGTTTCCTGTAAACTCAATGTCTACCTTTCTCAGAACTAAATCTTCCGCATCAATGCTTTACTCCCATTTACACAAACTCTTAATATTTCAGAATAGGATGTTCATCATGAGGATCTTGACTTCTGGTGCCAAGTAAGTGATGACCCCTTCCGAAGTTCTCTCTCTTTTCTGCTTCTTAGATGACCACTCAGAGGATCCATTCCAAACACTTCAGAGCTGGCCAACCTTCTCATTAACATCCGAACCAAGACAGCAGCTCTCTCTACTATCAAACTGTTGTCCCAGCCTCAAAAAACAGATCATGTGCATGCCGCTGCTCCCAACCCTCCTTCAAGAGCTTTTCCTTCACAGCATCCTTGTTTTTCAGGGGGTCAACAGCAATGTCCGGCGGCAGAACAGCAAGTGGCAGGAAGCATACCCAGAAGAAGACTCATATAGCAAGACTCCTTGTTTGAAACCGTCTCCAGTTTCTGGGTGCTCAAAAGTCCTTGGTGCTGGAGCAAACGTGGAGTGGAGCCTCCACCTCCTTGAAAATTGAAGCCATCTCGGAGAGGCGAGATCTCTCAAGTGAGCTCCCAGTCGCAACTCCACCTTCTACAGACTAAATCTGCATCACCCCAGCATGCCACACAATCACCCTAACAGTTCAGGAATCCCTAACAGCTCCAGCAACTGCAACCCCATCATCCATGGCCTGTGTCCTCACAGGACTTTCCAGCAACCTTGGATCAGCTTCAACGCACTGATGAGTACCTCATTCCAGCATCGTCAGATCAAGATCTCCCACCAAACAGAATTTCCTTTACTATGGACAAAGCAACTGTTGAGTTAGGCCACCTTTGAAGCAATGCTCTGCCATTGAACCCTAATACCTTTCCTCCTTTTCTCCTCCATCCATGCAACCTCCCTGGAACCTGGGTTACCCTCCTTTAAGTGACAACTCAAAACTACATTCAACCAACAGTGTTCTTCCCATTTAGATCGCTCTGTACTAATTGCTGCTGAACCAGTTCGTTCCCCAATTCCAACCACAGTGATTCAACACCACTTCAGAACCCCGAGTCGACTCATTCCAATTGTGTGTTTTACAAGGGCACAAAAGTCTAAATGTCAAAATTTTAAGCATAGTTCTGTTGGTACTGATGGATGGGAAGATTAGGGCATATACCCAAGTTTCAAACCTGTGTTGGAGATGGATTTTATATTTAAATGACCAGTGACTTACCACTAAGGTGGAGACGTAAAAAACACGTCAACAAAAAAATCCCAAAAAAAAAGATTGTAGATATTAAAAACTTGTTTAAAATCAGGACTTAGATACATGGACAATCCCTCTATGAATTGGTGGCAAAGACTACACAACGGCTCTGGACAGGAGGGAAACCCATTGAAAGCTCAAATGCACCGACTTTTAGGGGGGCAAACAGAGCAGCCAATTCACATGATTTACCATTTACACAACACTAAGATTATGCAACAAAGAGACAAATCAGATTTACCCAAGATAGGAAAGAATCAAAGATGAACACAACCTCTAAACCAGTGATTCTGATTAGTGCACCATAATCTACAGGAAAAAAGAAAGTACATAAATTAATAAAATAAAAACAGATAATTGCACCTCTTTTCTGGAAGGCTGGATCCTACTTGCTCATCGCCGGAAATTGAATTATGAGACATGTCTGGTTTAACATCCAGATCGTTATTCTGATTTACCCTGTTGTCTCTAACCACACGGAACTCTCGGTTGATTCCTGCATCTATTCATCAGTCAATGGGCAACCAACAGACAAATCTTGAGATCCAGAACAAAAAAGCAATTAAGAATGAATATTTTCAGCCAATAATAGTAAAACTTGTCGGACAATGTTTCACTTGGCATTTGACTTGTCCTCAAGGGCATGAAATGAGAAGATGCTGACATCTAAAGGGTCAACTAATCAGATTCCAAAACTCAATAATGAAAGAAGTATATTTTGAAATTTTGGACAAGTGACTAGATCTCATACCTTGAACATTATTGTGGATGATTACCAACATATTGAGACTATGAAGGATTAAGGAAATAGAAGATACAGATAAGACATGTTTATCAACAGTCAGAATAATAATCTTTCCCAATTATTTTTTAAATGACAAGAAATTAAAAAAAATCCCTTTTAACAAATAACCTACTGTAATGTGACATGGGCATGAGAAGGATTCTTCACAAATAATACACATGCCGAACACTCAACACCATGATATTAGGGGGGGAAAGGACAAAAGTGAGGCAAGAAGACAACAAGATGAAAGCTCAATAAAAAGTTGCATTCCTTTTCGACAACATTTCTATCAATTCAAAACAAATGTAAAATTCAAAAATAATGTCTGTATTGACAAAGGAAATTGTATTACCAGGTGATGAATTTTTTGCAAAATTTCCTCTTCGAGAATTCCGATCCCATGAGGTATTAGACTTCATCCACTGCCCTGATTGATCAACAGGTTTTTTTGGTTCAGTAGGACCCTTGGAACCTGTATTCTGAGACCACAATTAAAGTAAATGATTCTCTCTTCTATTAACAGAGTATTGAATTCTAAGTTAAAAATATCAATTGAAACAGACAACACAATAAAATGATTGGAAAAATTAGTATCATCTATTCATCTTATATTAGGAAAGTCATTGAGATATTACATAAAAATATAACAACCCAAATCAAAGAGAGAATAAACAAAAAGATAACAATCTAAAACAACTTACCTTCAAAAGGAAAAAAACAATCCAAAACAACTCAGCTAACCATCATAATACTATCTAAATTCTCCAGCATCCACCTTTCCCCAGATGATGTGAAGGGTTATAGTTAGTTCCAAAAGGCAACAACACTCGATATGATATATCACCATCCAATGACATTGGGACAGGTTTTCCCCCACCAAATCTCATAGCAAAATGAGACATACAATTTGGTTTCCTACTTGTATATCTCCCTAACCTGAAAATATCACGAGTCACAAGTAATCTTCAGTTTCTTCATTGTCTCCTGCAAACAAAACATGATGCCAAAAAGGAGCAGCTTTTACAAAATCTAACATGAATCACTATTGCCAATCCCACCTCTATCGATTGCCTTAGAAGGATGAAACAAGATCCACCATCTCTTGATAGCTAGCAATCTCCTATGCATATGCCCACACCTTACCCATGCCTTCTTTCCTACAAGTGCACCATGCCATCTGTAACAGTGTTTTATCCATGTCACTAATCATTATATTATGTGCTTGTTGGACAGTATGGATCTTCTATCTATGACATTATTTTATGATTAGACTTCTCAGCATTCTTAAGTAGCTTCCTGAGTCAATGTCCTGTGCCACCTGGATCAATGTTCAACACCATAATGTTAAAGGATTGAATGAACTCCAGGTCTCATCTCACCTTGGTGTATGTGATTCCTATGCCATCATGGGAAAGAATATTTTTCACTTTGCTTCCCAAGTTTTCCATTCATGTTTTGCATTCATTGAAAAAGTTATCAGTTCATCCTTTACCAAAACATACATCCATTTCTTCTAGAATCCAGAGTACATGCTTACTAATTTACTTCGAACATTCCTAAGATGCAACTAGGCAGTGCAACTTTCATAGGTCAGTCACTATTGTCCAGACCATTCACATGCTTGAGAATGTGAAACAAGCACACAGATTAGCCAATGTCCTACAGAATTGTCAAAAACTTGGGATCCATTGCATCATGAAAACCAGACAGCATTTAGCAGAGAACTTCCACAAACAAGTGCATCAAAATAACCACGTTATCAACAACATCCAATAATTTGTTATAAGATATACAACGATACTGCAATCCAAATTAAGTTAACACTTGCCCACATCATTGCATTTAAAATCAAAAATGAATCAGACAGCACCATGTCCATGCCAGTTGTGCAGATCTTTTTTTAGCTCAGAAGTGCCAGAACTCAGGTTACTAGCTAGAGCTGACTGGGACATGGATGGGACCAGCAGAATCAAGACAAAATTCACCATGGAGCTTTTTTCCATTTAAAGAACAGAATGTGTCTTCAGTGAACCACTCTGTTATTATTTTCTTCCCTAATTTCCCTCCCATGAACTTTTTAAGGGCAAGCTTAGAGCCCACCAACTTTGATGGCATGGAAAAACCTAATTTCTCATGTCCTTTCCAGTTCAAAAAATTCAATCCTGAGAAACCCCAGCTTCAGATTACATTCTATTCCTTTTTTCTAGGTAGGAGATGCCATTATACAGAACAGAGAAGGCCTGTTGGTCACAAATTTAAGATGAAGTAGTTTGACTATATTTCAGAATCAGATAGTAGAAACATAAAAAACAAAGTACATACCGCATATAAGAACAAAAATAGAAATGATGGGATTGTATAGAGGCATACATTCATAAACTAGAAACAACAGTTCATCCAGTAATCCACCTGAACACACAATTCGTAAGACAAAAGGCAGAAAATACATATTTTAGGAAATGGTGTAACCTCTTTCTTCTTGTCCCTTCTCCTCTTTACTTCATGAAATGGATCTGCAATATATATAAAGAATCATGTGACAAGTTGCTACATGCCAAGGCAAAGATCATGTACAGACAACTACAAAGAAATGTTTCAAGTGACTAAACAACAGATGATTTGTCGAGTAAAATGTATGTTTTGTCCCTTTCTAATACTCCCAATATTGCAAAGAAACAAAATTATTTAGCCGAAGAAACTAGATGATTCATCGAGACAAATGGATATGTTACTTCCCCAATACACTGATTATATATGATTACTCCCTATTATTGGGAAACAAATTGAAACCAAACAAAACTTGGGAATGCCATGAATATCTAGGCCCACAGCAAACCTTAGATCTTTAGCAAAATCACAGTTTCAGAAAGTAATTGAACCCAATCATGTCAGTCTGCAAAAAGAGGAGTAACCATAAGAGAATTATTCCTGCAAACCATTTGAATAACAAACGACCATCCGTTCACGCAGAATAACCCAAATACACGTCTGTAGTTCTAGAGACGCTGTCAACACAGAGAAATAGGAATGTGGACTCCACAATGCTTGAAAACAACTTGCTTGAGTGAACCCCTTTCAAGTAAACATACACCCAGGCCCCAAAATTGTTCTTTTCCTGGATGTAGTAGATACTAATTGTTAAGTAAAGAATAATGGATAATGGGCATACAATAGTAGTATCTGTATGCTCTCTCAGAATCGGAAGCCTACAAATCTTCAGAGCCGCAGAAAAGCAGTGTATGACACAAACCAGTCAGAAGTATGGTTTCGGGGGAAAGCTCACTCCTAACTTCGGAGAGAAAAGGGGAAGAATTGAGTGCTGTCTCTTCTCCGGTATTACGAACCATATCGATAGACAGACATAAGTTACCAGTTACTAAAACACCCTTTTTCTAGTCCCCTGTGTCCCTTGCAAGACGGGGAGACGAACTTTCGCCAAGACCAAACAACAAAAAGCACCCGACAGTGAGAAGTACACCACCCTCGGCACGACGAAACGAAGATTCTCCAAAAGGATCAAAAACCCAGCCCACGCGCATTGCTCCACACCGAGGAAGACGCACGCAAAGAGGCGCAAAACCTCCCACGAACCCCCGGCGAAGTGGAGGGGAGGTGGGAGAAGCAAAGAAAGAAAAAAGGGGGAGAAGGTTAAAAAAAAAACAGACCTTGGTAGAGCAGCCGCTGGGTGGTCTCGTTGGGATCCATCTCGGTCTCGCGCAGCACGGCCAGGATCTCCGCGTCGGAGTGACCGCCCACGATCTCCCTGATGGAATTGATGGTGGCCTGGACCTTGGCGGAGACCTTGTACTGCAGCGTGCCGCCGTCGCCCCTCGACCCCACTACCATCTCTCTCTCCCCAGGCACCTCCACGCCTCCGAGGGGGGCGGAGACCGAATCGGCGCAGCAATCCGCGGCCGCGGGCACCGGAGCAGCGAGTGCCGGGCGCACCTAGGGTAGTAGGGCGTCGCCGGGGGGCAAACCCTAATGGGGGGTCTTAGAAAGGAAGAGAGAGAGAGAGAGAGAGGAACGGGCAAGGAAGGGGAGCGGGTGGAAAAGGGGTAAGGAGGGAAGAAAAAAAAAAGAAAAAAAACGGGGAAGTGGGGGAATGGAATGGTCGGGGGTTTTTATTGGAGCCTTGCCGGCTTCGAGGGTTTTGTTGTTTGAAATGGGAGCCCGTTGTGGTAGCTGCTGCACTCCGTCATTTGTGTGCAGACTGCGAGAGGAATTGTGGGAGAAGTGGTGGTGTGTGATTTTAGATTTTCTTAGGGCTCTTCTGCTCTAGGGTTTGGGATTTGGATTGCAGGAAGGTCCACTGGGGATTGGGGTTTTATGGAAAATAAGTTTAAAAAAAAACAGTTTGTGGTGCTCTTTTTTAATCCTTTGTTCCCTTTTTTTTTGGAAGAAATGGAACTTTTCAGTTTTTCATTATTTTTATGGTGTTTTTAATTCTTTTGTTCCCTTCTACTTTTTGGAGGGAAAACGATTTTTTCCCCAGTTTTATTTTTTATTTTGGAAGTTATTATTTCCCTGACATGTTTTGAGTACTGCACGGTCTAATGGATTTTTCAAAGTAAAAAATGTATCTCAAAAGTCAAAACCATAATTATATGAAGATTATCTTCAGTGTTGGGGGTGTGGGGGTTGTGTCACGGATTCATGATCACTCCATGTGTGTAGATATTCTGACGAACAAAGAGCGCAGGATTAATCATTTAAGATGTTCCTCTTTAGAAAGAATATATGTACAATATGATATTTAATAAGTATTTCCATACAAATTAGATATATTCCTTGTAAATATCCCCTTTTTTCCTGTTATAGGGTATTGTTGAACTAATTAAAATTAAACATGAATAGACTTTAGAAATTTCTTCCAAATAATAAAAATTCCTGGGGAAAGATTCATGAACAAGGGTACCTATGCTATTGTACCTCTTGCAGACCTCCAGAATGGCTTCTGTCTCATGCAGGTAAGAACTTTTATGCATGATCTATGTATCTCCAAGTTGAGCTCTTCCTGCACTTTGTCCATTATTAAAAGGTACTTAATGTACTCGATGGATCCTTTTTCCCTATTGCATAGGATGCTCTTGGAAGTACTTGCAAGTGAGGGGGGGGGGGAAATCCTTATCAACGAAATTAAGTTTTATGCAATGATGCACTAAGTACCAGGTATTTGCAAGTGAAAAAGGAAATCTTATCAAAGAAGAAGGTTATGAAATGATAGATTGCGTTCCAAGTACAAAGCATGTGGAAGCATAGAAACTAGAAAGGACATCCATTACTCACAAGTACATAAAATTATTTAAATATTATTGTGCATCTTTTGCGTTTGAACCCAAGGTTCGCCGTATCGTTTGGATCGACCGTACCGCATTCTCCGTGGGAAGGTATGTACCATACCGTACCGCTGAGGTACGGTGGAAAATGACTTGTTTGATTTATTTTTTTAATTTTGTGATTTGGTTAATATTTAAAATAAATAAATTTTAAAAGAAGACTCTCCATCCAAACTTAAGATAGACTTTTCATCTCTTCTCATACATATACCCTTTCTCTCTCCTCTTTCTTTTCATATCCTCCAGAACTATCAGGGATATCACGCCTTCTACAACTTAAAAAGAGGCTTATATGCTCATGAGATCTTCATCAAAGTTGTTTTATTCTTTTTCAGCATCATCTTCAAAGTGGAATCACCTCAATTGGTGGTCTATGTCAAAAGTTATAGTAGATTATTCTTCACATTCTCTCTCATATCATGATTTACATAATATGATTATCATACCTTCCACACCTCAAATGAGGATATATCTTTTCGAAACTTCTTCATGAAAGGTGTTCTCCACGACTTTATCTATGAGTTCCAACTAAAAACACATCAAATGAATATCTGTACTTAAAGATACAGTGGATTATTCTTGACATTCTCTCTCATATCGCGATCCAAAAATTAGCAATGAGTGCGGCCTCTCTACAACCTGAATGAGGGAGATCTAATTTTTGGACTTTTCATGAAAGTTGTTCATGATATGACCAATGTATTTCGTTAGATCAAAACTAAGAATTCGAAATAGAAACAAAATTATAACGTCTTAAAATGTATAATAAAATATTAATATGACACTAAAAAATTAAAAGAGATAGTAAATATACGTAAAATATTATCACTTATATAAAATATAATTATATTTAATTTTAGATATTTTTATATTATTAATATAATTTGGTATTGTCTTGATTGTGTGCACTTCAACAGGACGACATTCAGTTTCAAAAATAAAGTCAAACTTGAAGTCATCATAATTAATAAAAAATATATTGATTTAAAAATATATAATATCAGAAATTATTGATACATAGATGTTGAGATTAAGTCGACCTAATAATTTTTTAGATAATTTTTACTTGATAAAAAAAGTAGTTTAAAAATTAAACTATAATTACTATAATTTGTATCATCTCTTAATTAATTTATGTTTGAAATTTCATCTCAATTAGACATCATTTAGACCTCTTAAGTGCACACAAGATTTGTCGCGGTACAGCGAATCCTCTGTGCACTTCAACGGAACGATATTTGGTTTCAAAAAAAGTCAAATTTGAAGTCATCATCATTACTAGAAAATATATTAATTCTAAAAATATAAATATCATGAGTTATTGATGCATAGATGTTGAGATTAAGTCGACCTAATGATTTTTGAGACAATTTTTACTTGACAAAAAATTAATTTAAAAAATTAAACTATAATTACTATAATTTGTATCATCTCTTAATTAGTTTGTGTTTGAAATTTCATCTCAGTTAGACATCATTTAGACCTCTTAAGTACACAAAGAATTTGTCGCGGTACAGCGAATCCTCTGTGCACTTCAACGGAACGATATTTGGTTTCGAAAATAAAGTCAAATCTGAAGTCATCATAATTACTAGAAAAATGTATTGATTCTAAAAATATAAATAACATTAGTTATTGATGCATAGATGTCGAGATTAAGTCGACCTAATGATTTTTGGGACAGTTTTTACTTGACAAAAAATTAATTTAAAAATTAAACTAAAATTATTACAATTTGTATCACCTATTAGTTAGCTTATGTTTGAAATTTCATCTCAATTAGACACCATTAGATCCCTTAGATGTTGAGATTAAATCGATTTACAGATTTTTGGGATAATTTTTACTTGATAAAAAATTAATTTGAAAAATTAAAGTAAAATTACTATAATTTGTATCATCTCTTAATTAGCTTATGTTTAAATTTTCATCTTAATTGGACACCATTTACATCACTTTAATACACCAAATATGAGAAAGTTATGAAAAAAAAAAAAAAATTAACGGACCGGACCGAACCGGATCGAACCGGACCGGTCCGGTCCGTGATGTGCCGCTGCGTACCGCAGCGGCACACCGGGTCACCCCCAGGGGTGACCCGTTTGAACTACAACCCAAATCCTAGTTTTAAAAAAGAGGGATAATTGTACAAATAATCTTCTTAAATACTTAGAAGATTGACATTCTTATATACCTTTTGGTACATATATGACTTTAATTGTGTAAAGATATGTAAACGGGAATACCTAGATAGATGATGCTACACATATATATACGACCTTTGGTGAGGACATCATCGAGATTTTCCTAAGATAGATGATTGTAAACATTTTGCAACTCCACATGCTATGACTGTTATCTCGTTTCCATACACAAATCACTCGGTTTTCTTTGACTATATTTCGGATAGTTCGGACATCCGATCTATCCAAACACCAAATATATAGATCGGATGTCCGATCTATCCAAATAATATCTAATCTATTCAAATACCAAATATAGTCTTTTTATTTGCAGTTCCCCCAGCATAGGCATAGCCTTGGAATTCGAATATTTCGTCAGACTGAGGGAAGCCCAATTAGCCCACAGCAAGATTTGCAAAAAGCCCATTAAAGACACTGCAAAATACTGGCCCACATGGTGATGTCTGAGAGCACATGGGTCATATAGCTAAAGATGAAAGAACTCAAGATTAGCATAGCTGGACCTATCTTAAACTGTCTCTATCCTGTCTAGTTTCCAGGCTTTTTTTAACGAGCCATTATTCTTTTTCTTATTTTTCTCTTTTTTTTTTGGTCGATCGGGAAATGTAACACAATAATATTTGGGTCTCCGCGAAGTGTGAGAGCCTGAGTTATTAGATCTTTTTAACAGACCATTCTCTTCTTCCCTACCCATTTCAGTAGTAACTGAATGTATTAAAGTCATAAAAAGCACTTCACATGGGTAGAACTAGTGAATCAAATATGATTAGGCAGTCGCGTGATACTTGCTGCATACCAACTACAGAATTATCTGATAAAATTAGAAAGTAGGGGAGAAATATCAAAAGAATGTGGAACCACACAAGTATTTATCCTTTTTACGATATTTTATTACTGTGTGAACCTCGTATTTTTACACAAGTTATAGGAATGAAATTTGCGATTTATTTCACATTAAGAATGTAACAGCTTTTCTCCGGTAATTTTGCCCCACCAAGCTGCGGAAACATCTCGGTTGGGCTCCAAAAGATGGGTTCTTGTCTGGTCATCCGGCGTCACAACCAGGTTCTTTACAACTACGGACAAGTCCCATGAAAATTAGGGGTGTTCATAAAACCGTCTAAATCGAAAAATTGATCGATTCGATTTAAAAAATTTCACAATTCAGTTTGATTTGAGATTGAAGAATCGATATATATCACAAAAAATCAATAACACAGTGGTTGGTGGCATCTCCTACCATGGAACTCACAACCTCCCTTAAAAACATCTTTTCTCATTTTCGGTTCAAATCGGTTCAGTTTAAATTCGATTCGATTCGATTCAATTTTCTCAAAAAAAAAATATCTAAATCGGACGAACCGAACCGTGAACAGTGTTAATGGAAACACATCTCTCTCTCTCTCTCTCTCTCTCTAAAAGTCCAATACTCCTAGAGCTGTAAACTGGTCGGGTTCGGAATCGAAAACACAGATTCGATTCCAATTCTGATAACCGAAATATGATTCCGATTTTGATAAGAATGGTTAGTTCCGATTCCGTTCTGATTCCGATAACATTACCGGAACCGAAATTCTGATAAGGTAAGGTGTTTACCATAATTTTACCTTGAGTTTATGATAATTTATCGGAATAACCGATACCGATTCCAATTATTTTTTCAATTCCGATTCCGATAACTTATCGGAATATCTGATACCGATTCCGATAAACTATCGGTATCATATTCCGATTCCGAAACCGATAATTTTTATCGAAATCGGGTCGAAATATCAAAATATCGGTTCCGTTTACACCCCTAAATACTCCCCATATATATAGCCAATTGTGAGACCGCACAAATGTAGAAGTCAAGTTATACTTCTGCCAAAGAACATGGATAAATTAACAGTAGTAGAAATTTGAAAGATAATTCAAATGAGTAATCTATTAAGAATCAACTTCTCTTCTTCTTGCCCAACGATTTAACTAATATTGATTCCAACTCGTTAGCCACTAAGAAGCATTTGCTAGAAACACGTCAACAATAAATAAATAGGATGATGAAGTATTTTATGTAGTCTAGTGATTGGCCTTCTATATACGCCAGATTATAAGGTCAGTGGTTTAAATCTCAATGAGAATAAGATTATAAGACATTTCTGGCTTGGAGATAACATCCACGGCAACAATTCAGGACACCCTCTAGAGTCAGGACTCGCCTTTGACTCTTTCTCTTGTGTCTCCTTTACAGATGAAATTTTAAAATGGGATAAACTTGGGCGACCAAACTTTATAAACTTGATAGGTTTTCCTCAACTTACCTGCTACCTTATCCTGTGCTGCATCATCCTGCCCACCAAATGTGAGATCATCCACTTGCAGTTAAGTAGTTCCAATCCAAAATATTCTTCCATTTGTTATGAAGCGGTTCGAGAGCCTACAAAGGCCAGGAAGATCGAATTCACGAGTCTGAGATTGGGTGCTCGGATGAGCGATGAAGGAGAGGAAGCGAGGTTGCCATTGTCAGGCCTTCAACTGGAGCCTATATATAAAGAGGTCAACCCCAAGGTAGTGTTCTTGGAGTCGACTGTAGCAATCTAATTTATTAAATAATAAATTTTAGTTAATTAAAATTTAAATTTAATAAATTAAAAATAGATAATAGACTTTAACTAATGGTACATAATAAAATTATTGGACTAAAATAGGAGTTAGAATGATAGAATAAAAAAAATCATTATTAAATTTAGAATGCCCGTTATCTCATTAATTAAATGGACAAGATAAACTTAAATAATCACCATAATTATTTAAACTTGAGTCCTATCACTATCCTAACAAGTTAAACACGTTTTCTCATGTCTATCCCAAACCAATTAGAGCTTTGAAAGTTTAGAGGTAGAGACTAACATGTAAAACTTGGAATTAAAAGGAATTAGAGTTGTATTATGAATTAAAAATGTTATCTTTATAAATACATTCTAAAATCTTTCATGGCCGACTCTATTGCTGCTTGGAGTTTCTCAGAGACATGAAGGGGAGGCTAAAGGAGGAGAAGGAGCTCTAGGTGTTCTACAACTAGTTCTTCACGTTCTAGCCCTAAAGTCCTAATTTCGTTCAAAAGTAGATATTCTCCAAACAAAAATCTAATCAAATCTCTATGTAAACTAATCTCCATACTAGAAACATGATCCCCACGTTTTCCCTAATTTTATCCTACATATTGTGAGTATTTTACCCCTCAAATTCATGCATCTCCATGTACCCGACCTCTTGTTCTTCCTTTCGAAGCATATTTAATCTATGTCCTCTTGTCAAATTTTTTATTTATGTACATTCTTGGCCATCTAAATATGATTATCCAGATAAAATATATGACTCAATGCTAGTGTATATAGGGCCATGTCTGGTCCTGGGAGGAGCACCCAAAGATATTTGTGCCTATAGGAGCAAATTGACACAGTGTGACATTGCACCAAAGTGTTATATTAACTTAATAATTAATCTATGACAATCAACTCATGACATGATATTACTTGACGTGCTATTACTTGACTTGACTTGTACTATTTACCCTTATGTGTATTTACTAGTGATATGGCCAATTCCCTCTCTTGCTATACATGTTACTTGTTATAACTCTATACTTGGATGTTTTGTTCATTATTACTTGCTATCACCATGCTCTTGTTCATTATTACTTGCTATCACCATGCTCTTGTTCTTTATCGTTTAATCGATTAATTGGACTACATAATCAATTGTCAATGAGTCCTATGAATGATGATCGATTGACGGGAATAGCCAATTAATTGGAAACATTGTTTATTATCAGTAATCTGGGCTGAGAAGATTTACATTAGGAGAGAATGAGCATGCCTAGTACCTTTAAGGTTATTTCATTCCCCATTCTCGGCTGCAATATCCAACGTGCCTAATGGAGGGTGTAGAGGAGATATTGGGGAAGTAGCTCGTGGTAGGTATTGAATAGCCTCCGGCATGCCATAGGCTCGGGATGATGAGGCCAAGGAGGGTTGTCATCCCCTTGATGGCTTCTTGGAGCTCAGCCACTCGTTGTAATGGGTAATGGGGCTGCTCGAAAGGAACCGCAAGATGGAGTTTCTAGACTCCTACAGTTGTCTCAACTTCTCGAGCATCGGTGTCCTCCATCCGAATAATTCTCTTGATTCTGGTAAAGCTATAGTGAATGCTTTGCTTCCCATAGACGACGACCCACAAGGATCGGAGATAGTCTGACCTGAGGATCTAATGTTGGGTTGTGAACCCAAACGGGAGGTTGAAGAATGGGAACAAAGCTTGCTACTGTCAGGTTGGCATCAAGAGGAACCTATAGGGAAGTTGGTCTTGGGATGGAGTTGTCGAGGTCGACCCTTTAATGCTTAAGTTAAGGATAATTGGCCTCAAAGAGAAGCAAGGGGCATTGTGGAAGAGATGAGTGTGGAGAAAAGAGAGAGTCAAGAACTTGGGCTTAAGTCTCGTAGTTTCATCCTCCCCCTTTACTTGTGATGGTGGTACTACTTTTATAAGATAAATGGGGGGGGGGGGGGGGGGACACGTCCTTCACTCTGAGGTCTTCGAAAGGGCACGTTGCTCCCCTCTAGTCATGTTGCTCGGTCACCATCAGTCATGTGTAGATCGTTGCTAGAGCCATACACGGACTGTCGCTTCGATTTGTGTAACAATAAAGATTGGATAACTAGGCTGCATGTGGATCCTCTTGTTGAACTGGGTTGGCTTGGACTATCTCAGGTTGTTAGTCCTGAACAACCCCATAGTCTCCTCGACGCTTAAATGCCAAACAAGGGCATCTTAATTGATTATCGACCCTACAAAGTATTGATTAGCATCTCTCTGATTGTCGATTAGTCCAATGTTGTGCCTCTAGTAGCTAAGTGCTGATCAACCAATACATGCCCCCCAGGTTGAGGTTTTGCCTATGTTTGGCATGTGCCAACCTATCCTATCGAGCTTGGTCATATCCTAAGCACGTGGTCGGAACAACCACTGGGCACATCATTCCCCACTCCCACTCATTCCTAAAACACAAGAAGAAGAGAGATGAACAAACATTAAAAAGGAGAAGTTCTATTTGTGCATCAACACCTACCCACCATCGACAACTGTGTCTAGTAGTATATGCAGGTTTTCTTCTTCCATGTTAAAACATTCTCAATATTTTTCTCTTCTATTTATGGTCAACTTTGGTATGTGTGGAGTTTGGACTGGATAAGCGATGCCAGCCTCGCTGTGACTTGTAGTGCTCATCTTTCAGTGTGGATTTTGGTGGCATATTCGGGTGCATATTTTAGTGTTATGACAGATATGACGCCAGGCATGACCAGCCCATGTGCTACAAAGAACTAGCATGCTGGGAGGAAAGATAAGAGACTAGGAGGTTGCTCCAACATGTATGATTCCATGTTTTGAGTGGGTGATTGGGGTAGCTTATTATTTTACCCGTTAAATTACTCAACAATTTTTTTTAAAGTTTAAAAAAGATGTTATGTAGATGTTAATGATACTAGCTAGGTTAATGTGAATTCTAGAAGTTGGAATTCGTTGCTACTTTGGTTAATAAACTATTATATTTATCCACAAAGTTCAGAATTATTTGAGTTTTTTTTTGGGTTGGAATAGAGCCACTGAGAAAACCCCAACCGACGTTAATATGGACCTTCTACCGTTATATACTCGTCCCAATAAAAAGTTTATAATAATGTTCTTATTTGAAAAAAGTGGCATCATATTTCTGTAATAAGAAATAGGGAATTTTTAAAAAAATAATTTTATTTTTAAAAATATTTACACAAATATGTCCAAATCTAACATATTTATAAATGTATCTCTCACTTTCACTGATTCAGTATAACTTATACACTTTTTCTGCGACTTACACATTTTCTCCATAATTTACCTAATTTCAGTGTAACTTACACTGATTTAGTGTTATAGAAAGCGTGTAAATTACACTGAGTTAATGTAAGCTACAGAAAAAGAATGCAAGCTATAGAGAAATTGTGTAAGTTACACTGAATCAGTGTAAGTGGGAGGCATAAATTTGTAAATATGTTACATTTGAACATATATGTGTAAATATTTTTAAAATAAAATTATTTTAAAATTTTCCCTAAGAAATATTAGCTATATTTGGACAGTGGAAAAATTACCCATCTAGCATACTATTGATCACTAGTGCTGGACTCCACCTAGCAAGAGCATTAAATACTCATTAAATATTTATATGTCATTCCTCATAAAATTATTTGTTCCCCTTAATTAACTATTAGTGACAAATATTTTTTTACATGGGGAATGATAATTTTAAAAAACGGGGGTGGGGGGAAGATGGTGAGACCCACTTATGTCACGTGCGGCCCACATGACGTATAAGATGGGTAGTAAATCTGCTCGTCTTATACAAAAAGTAATCATTTTTCTCGTACAATATGACTATCAATCACATAGTAAAAAAAATGTTAAAATGTAATAGATGGAGAGGGAGAATCTCGATCCTCTGGTTCAAACTATAAGGCTCAGCAATACAACTGGGCCCATTAGGCGATAGTGTGGTTATCAAATGGGGACCTCTTGACGAGAAACCTAGTAACCAAATTGGGTCCATGAAGCGATCAGGAGCACCTAATCCACGGTCCCATGGGGAGGGTCCCTTCTCTCGATGTTGACACCAAAAAGAAGGCCTCAGTGATAGAGAATAACTCACGAGGTAACCATCACAAAATGCGCAATGGCAGGATGCTAGCTTAACCTACCTCGTGCCTATCTCGATGGGAGGTTAGCCTAGTGGGGAACCTGACAATCTAACTAAGAGGATTTTTCACCCGGCTAACCCTTAAGCCAGTAGAGCCTTAGTTTAGTGGGGAAGCGATAGATACTCTTAACTTGATTAGTTGGTCTGCATATCAATAGGAGCAAGAGCTCCAGAGCCCATAGCATCCACCTACGTTGAGAACCTCTTTGCAAATATGCCAAAGGAGCCTGACCCACATCTCCCTCGAGCCTTGTGGAGTTAACAGCAAGGCATGACATGTGTACAAGTAGATGACATAAGGGCACTCCCAATCATGGCCAGTTACATGGTTTATGTATGGCTGACGACAACCCACTGAACCTGACCATGCCTGTCGCGGAAGATCAATAGGAGGTTCAATACATATAAAACCCACAAGGAACCCTTCGATGTGGGATAGGAACAAGTTAGCCAAAAATCTCCAGACCCACCAACACTGTGGGGAGCGATCTTGAATCATTCACCCTCTTGCTTTACCCTTGTTGGGATTTGACTTAGACATCGAAGAGTTTTTTCCAAGATGCCAATCCCAAGGTTCATCCTATGCTCCTCTTGAAGGTCCCTCTCCTGCAACCATGGAATGCTATCTAGTTTTCTGATCATCTCAAGCCATCCAATGGTTTGCTGCAGATCCGAGATTGTGCCTCTCCATCTAATGCCATCTATGGGAAATGGATAGAAGGCCATGGCACGCAAGAGCAGTAGCAAGAGGGCTGACGAGAAGGGAAAATCTCTTCAAGAGGCCCTAGAGAATGAGGCCCCTCACCCTCACCCTACCACCGTAGCAAGTGTGCCCCTTGCCTTCTACGTGGCCAACCAACATATGCAGAACAACATCGATCCATTGACCTCCCTCGGCAAGAAGTTGGATCAGCTTATTGACCTGTTGGCAGCTCGCAATAGGTAGTAGAGATGCCCATGTTAGTGACAAGCCAACCTCCCCCTAGGAGAGACCTCTCACCGCGATGAGAGAACCACTAGTAGGTGCTTCTCCCTTCAAGGTGGGCGCCTCATAAGGCACGAAGTGAGTAGGGGGTCCCACTTCCTCCTCCCTATGAGGAGAAAGCTTCATTCCCCCTTAAGAAAGAGGCATTGCTCGACAACCAACGCCACCCCAGCCGTCGGAGGATGCCCCGATGGTAGGTCGACCCTCCAACAGCCCCTTGCACCGACCCAGAGGTGGGACGCCTACTCCGAGAGTTCGAGAGGCAATTCGCCAAGTAGGAATGTTGCATCAACACCCTATGGGAGGAAAGGTGAGGGAATCACGTCAACAAGGGCAAGGTTTAATTGCCCTTCACCTGGGAGATTTTGGAGGCTGCTCTGCCTACAAGGATCTACATCCCTACGACCTGGGCGACCAGGCCAACCACTACAACATCTTCGAAGCACTCCAGACATTGTAGGGTGCTATCAATGCCATCAAGTGTTGGGCGCCCAAGCCTAGTTCCATAGCTCTCCTGCCCGGCCACGTGGCCAATTTTCATAGTTCGACAAGCGCTTTAAAAAGAGCTTTGCCAAGAGTGGGCCGCAAAAGACAGTAACAGGGCTGCTAGCATTGAAGCAAGTCCATGGGGAGAAGCTTCGGGACTTCATCACCCGCTTCCACACCAAACCTGTCTACATCCCCTGGCTTAAGAGGGACATGGCCATCAATGCCCTCACCCAGGGAATTACAGATGAGGGACTTTGATGAGAGCTGGTCCTACATCCCCCCTGCAACCCCCTATGTTATGCAGAGTGTGAGGAGGTCTTGTTTGCATGTCGTGGGTACGCAATAGCAAGGAGGAAAAACATCTATCTGACTAGCCCTCCTGGCATGAACAAAAAATAAGTATCCATAGTGACTGGAGGGACTCATTGTGAAAGTTAAAGCATTACACCTAGCTGGCCACTCCTATGTACCAAATCTTTGAGGAGATCTAGGACAAGGAGTATGTCTGGCGCCCCAAACCACCCAAGACAAGTCCATGGCGGCAAGATCAACAGAAGTACTGCCACTTTCACTGAGACCACGACCACTACACTGACGATTGCCTAGCTTTAGGATGAGATCAAGGATCTCATATATTAAGGCTACCTCGACAAGCATGTGGCCAACAACAAGAGAACCCACGTGCACCCCCCCCCCCCCCGAAGAAATTGATAACAGGCCCCGTAGCATGCAATCAATGTTATCTCAAGAGGCTCTACTTTTGGCAAAGACACTCACCGAAGGAGGATGTGGTATGCCTAGCGGGTCCATCAAGGGGATGAGCACAAGAAGTTGGTCGCCACCAACCTGGGAGGCAGTGGGTCACTTTCTTTGATGAAGACCTTAAGGGGATTCAGATCCCTCATGATGATGCACTTGTAATATTGACAACCATAAATCATTGTAGTGTAAAGAGGATCCTTGTCGATAATGGAAGTGCGCATAATGATTTGTCATATGACTGTTTCCTCAAGATGGGAGAAAACCCATCAAACTTGTGTACGATAAAGACACCCCTCTATGGATTCAATGGCCATGCCACGTATGTTGAGGGAATGATGGGCCTTCTAATTATCCTTAGTACTCCTCCACGAACCGTCACTTTTGTAGCAAACTTCACAGTAATCAGAGGGCTGAATGCCTACAGTGCAATATTCAGCTAGAAAATCCTTAGCTAGATAAAGGTAGTACCCTTGACATACCACCAGAAGCTGAAGTTCCCAATGAAACAAGGAGTATGAGAAGTCCGAGGCAATCAAGTTGAAGCGAGGAAGTGCTACCTCATCCCCACCAAGACAACAGAGCCCAAGGAAGACCGATGCGGGAAAGCGATTACAGAGGAGAAAGTGATGGCTAGTGAACCCGACAAGGAGCTGTTGTCTATCTCCTTGTTAGATGATATGATCCTCAAAGTCAAAATTGGCTCCGACTTCTCCCCTTAGCTTCAAAAGAAATAAAGGAGTTCATTTCATGCTAGGTGGATGCCTTCACATGATCTGTGACACATTAGCTTAACCTGGACCTGGCTTCCAAGCCTGTCCAACAACTAAAGAGGAAACATGCACCCGTACGACAGGAGGTCATCAAAAACCAAGTAGTCAAGGGGAGAACTATTGGGCTATTCCTAATGGCCCAGTACCCCACTTGGTTAGCCAACATCGTCTGGGAGTCAAAGTCCTATGGCCAGTGGCAAATGTGTGTCGACTTCATTGACCTCAATAAGACCACACATAAGGACTGCCACCCACTCCAAAAGTATTGACCAATTAGTCGATAGTACTTCGGGCAATGCTCAACTTCCTTCATGCCTACTTTAGATGTGATTAAATTCAAATGCATATAACCGGCATCGAGAAGATGGCCTTCCTTATAGATCTCGAGGACTTCTGCTACACTCAGATGCCTTTTGATTTGAAGAATGTCGGAACAACCTACCAAAGGTTGTTGTGGAGATGCAGCGATCACAAAGCGTAAAGGATGTCCAACGACTTGTTGCTCGAGTCATTGCTCTCACCCGCTTCATTTCCTGGGCAATGGAGTGATGCTTACCTTTCTCCAGGCTATTGAGGGGACCTAAATTCGGCTCATCAACTGTATCATGGAATGAAGAATGTGAGAAGGCCTTCATCAAGCTAAAGGAGTACCTTTAGTCTCTGCCAACACTATCAAAGGTAATCCTAGGAAGACGCTCTACTTGTATATCTCGATTACACCTTCGACGATTAGCTCAGTCTTGGTTTGAGAAGAGAAATGTGTACAAAGACCAATAGACTACATCAGCAAAATACTCCGGGATGCTGAGAGAAAGTATCCCACAATTAACAAGGTCGTATTAGTGGCAGTTATCTTGGTAAAGCATCTCGAGACGTACTTCCAAGCACACAACATCATCATCTCTACTAACAAACCCTTGCGGAAAATTTTGGTGATACCGAGGCTTTCGATTGGCTTATGAAGTAAGTCGTGGCCAGGGTTGTAAACAGATTCAGATAATATCGGATCTGATTCAGATTCTTATGTGATTAAGTTGATATTATTTGTTTAACAGATATCTGGCGGAGGTGAATTTTAGATACAAATATTATCCAAATAATAAATGGAGCAAACATAGAAACAGGTGAATCGCTCTAAAATGGAGTTATTTTTTACCATTAGATCCTAGATCTAATGGTCAATATATAATATATCTAATGTTAAAAATTTTGTTTGGAGAATGTTTGTGACATTTATTCTTAAAAAAAATACATATTTTTTCTTCAGATTTTTAAGTCACTTGATGTCTCTTATTAAGACACATATTTCCGAAGCAGATAATATCTACATCCGCTCCGAATTTGAATATTATCTGACTAAATTATCAACTTCGTATATGAATTTTTATCTGAAGCGAATACAGATTATCTGATTAACTATTCAAATTAGAAATGGAAAACCTATATCATCTTTGTATCTGATCCATTTGCAGTCTTAATTGTGGCCTTGGGACCTTCAATATTGACCTTTGATATCTCCTATCACCTTAGGATTGCCATCAAGGGCCAAGCCCTTGCCGACTTCATTGCAGAGTGCATAGCCCCACAAGGAGAGGAGACACTGACATGGTTTGAGGTTATCCAACCTAGTTTGAGGTTATCCAACCTAGGAACTCTTCGTTAATAGCTCGTCACACTCAGTTGGCAGTAGTGCGGGTGCATCCTATGCTTTCCTGAATGGATCGAGTTGTTGTATGCTTTGAATTCTGATTTGCTACCTCCAACAATGCTTCAGAATATGAAGTGCTCATTTAAGGGGGATGTATGGCTAAGCAACTCGGAGCAACATGAGTCAGGATCTTCACCGAACCTCAGTTGGTAGCAAGCCAGTTCAACGATGACTACAAAGCTTAGGGACCCCAGATGGTCAAGTACCTTCAACTGGCTCAAGACCTGGCTTAGCAGTTTGTGAGATTTGAGGTAGTCCAAATTGCTAGGGAGTCCAACTCTTGAGCCGATGCCCTCTCCTGCCTAGCCTCATCCCAAAGCCCAGTTGGATCCTAGTCCATGCTCTTGGAGGAACTCGTGAACCCCAACATCGACGAGGAGCATATGAGGCTATCGAGGAGTTGGCCAACGATTGGGGGGCTCCCCTATATCTACTGGATGAAGGATGGCCACTCTCCTCCTGACACTCAAAGAGCCTTGGAGGCTCAAATATTAGGTCTATAGATTTATCCTCCTCGACGATAGACTGTATAAGAGGTCCTGGTCTATGCCACTTCTGAAATTCCTTGGACCTGGTGAATCCAAGCAAGCGATCGAGGAAGTGTACAAAGGCATCTACGACATACACCAAGGGGAAGATCGATGGAGCATATCCTATTAAGATGGAGATATTAGTGGTCGTCGCTTCAATATGATTGCTTAGACTACGTCTGTAAATGTAATCATTGCTAGAAGTATGACCATTAGATCCCTACGCTCACTTCTTTGTCGGGATCCTATCCCTTCGCTCGGTGGGGGATCAACATCCTGGGGCCATTCCCGATCGTTCAAGTCTAGAAGAAATTTGTCATTATGGTCGCCGACTACTTCACCAAATGGATTGAGATAGAGTTGACTGCCAAGGTCACTGACTGAGCTATCTAGAAGTTTTTCTAGTAGTCTCCCATCTGCTGCTTTGGCATTATCTGGGTAATAGTAAGCAAATGGCCGACAATTAAACTACTCCTACTTTAGAGAGAAGTGTGTTGAGCCAAGGATTTGTAATCACTTTACTTAAGTAGCCCACCCCTAGGCCAATGGATTGGTCGAGAACATCAACAAAATCTTCCTCAGGGGTTGAAGACTAATCTTGAGAAGCATGCTATGGGCCTCCTAGACCACTCCCAGAGTATTGACTGACGAAACTCCAGTTTAGCTAGTCTACAAGATTTAAGCTGAGATCCCACTAGAGGTCGGGAGACCTTCCATCTTAGTCATGGACTACCAACCAAAAGCCAATGAGCAAGGTGTCCTAGAGAGCCTAGACCTGGTCGATAAGATCAGAGAAGCTGTGCAAATGAACTTGGTAGAGTACTAGAGACACATAACCTGAAACTATGACACACAAGCAAATGACATGCAGTTTATTTCAGGGGACTTGATCCTAAGGAAGGTAGAAGCCTCTCATCCACTCGAAGTAGAAGGGAAATTGGCATCAGATTAGGAGGGCCCACACCAAGTGATTGAAGTCTATGACAAATGAGCATATGGACTAACCGTAATGGAGGGCAAGACAGTTTCGCGAACTTGGAACATGAAACTAAGGCGATTCTACCGGTGAGTCACCTTGACCTAACTCGAACCTGATGTATATTCCACAACCATGATATTCATGCAATATACAAAATTCTAGGGTAGGCTATTTCTTTCATTTCATGTAAGATGTGACTTGGAAGCCTGTACATAGAAAAGAAAAGGAAAAGTACTCCCATCTTTCATTTAATGTAAGTTGCTTGAAGTCTGTATGTGAAAAAGAGGAGAAGAAGAAGTCCCCATCCTCAGACAAAATGCTGTGAAGCAATCTAAGGGCAGATCCGCAGTATCTTAGTTGTTCCATGTCCTCCAACAAGACAGTCGTCAACCCCACAAGCACGGTGGACTAGCTCCCAAAATTGTTGTTGATAGGAAGGCCCGCCACAGTCGGAGTGGAAACCCCTGGTGCAAAGACATCCTTGACTATCGGGTCTGGGGTAGAGGAAGCATGGGGTTAGAGCTAATGTGCTACAACCCTGTCCAAATCCCCCTGGCCCAACATGCACCGAGGGTGTAGCCCTTGCCACCCAATCAACCATGAGTTCCCATCGCAGCTGAGCCAACACCACTAGCACCCATAGCCCACCTCTGATGTTCCTACCATAGCGCCATTGCTAGCCAGAGCTCCATGTTTTTTTTGACAAAAGAACATGCGAAAGGCCACATGCAGAGTCGCCAGAGAAGGAAGCCCTAACAACAAAGGTAGCCCTATTCGAGAGGACTTGATCTTCAAAGGAGAAACACATCCCTTACATAGCCATGGAAGCCGTGATGCAAGAGCCACCTTATCAGATGAAGGATCAACGGTCACTTCAGTCGCTTCCTCCGAGGCTGCCTTAGGTTGACTGACACCCTGATCAGTTGTAAGGAATGAGAAGACAGAGGAAGAAAAGGTAGAAGCTTGTGATCCATAGGTGGATTCGCCAAGACAAATCCTCTGGCAAGGAAGGGAAAGCCAGAACGAGAGTATCATGGTCATCTAAAGGAGATGCCTGAGCGGAAGATGAAGATAGAAGTTGAGAACGGAGGAACACTGAAAGCTACTGGAATAGGTAGATGAAGCAACCCTACTAGGGGCATTTAAACGCAGAAAATCCAAAGGGTGTTATGAATTCCAGAAACTTTCGTCTCCTCAAAAGCTGAAGTGTCCATGCTGGCTCGAGGAGGCTTGAGGATCGTGGTGAAGTATATGCGAGTACAACGCAACTCCCTGAGGAAGATGGGGATCAAGACATCATCTAAGTGGCAAAATCATGAGATTTTTACAATGGATAGTGCAGCAATAGAAAATTCGCCATACCCTAGCAGATCGGCAATGGCATCTCCCAATGCCTAAACCCTCTCGTGACCCCCGATGCGACGTGTCGGCATAGTACATGCCATTGAGAGGCTCATTAACAAAGAGACCTACTCACCCGTCCCTCTCTCCGTAATTACTCCTCAATTTAAGGCCCATTAACTTGGGAGTAGGGGAGAGGGCAAGTGGAAAGGGGGAATCTCAACCCTCTAGCCCAAATCATACGGCCCAACAATTCAACTCGGCCCATTAGGTGATATCTCGATTATCAAATGGGACCTGCTCAACAAAAACTTGACAGGAACCCCTAATAAGAAACTCAGTTACCAAATCAAGCCTATGAAGCGCTAATGAGTACTTGATCCGTTAGTCACATGGTGAGGGCCTCTTCTCTCTGCGTCGATGCAGAAAGAAAGCCGCGACAATAGAGGATAGCTCCTGAGCTAACCGTATCGAAATGTGCAATGGTAGGATGCTAGCTTAGTCTACCTCACGCCTACCTTGACAAGATGTTAGCCTAGTGGACAACTCGGTAGCCTAACTAAGAGGATTTCTCACCGGCCAACCCTTAAGTTAATAGAGCCTTAGCTTGGTGGAGAAGCAATAGACACTTCTGACCTGTTTAGTTGGTTTGCATATCAATGAACTTCAGAAGCCATAGTGTTCGCTTACATTGAGCATCTCTCTGTGAATACACCAAAGGAGCCTAGCCCACGTGTCCCCCGCCCCCTAGAGTGCATGTGTATAGGTAGATGACTTGAGGGAGCTCCTAATCATGGCTAGCAAGATAGTCTACATATGGCCGATGAGAATCCATCAAGTCCTACGTATGGAAAGCTCCACCATGAGCAAGTCAAAGGCTCATAACCCTGATCATGCCACAACCTAGTAAGACGAAGATCGTCAAGAGAGGCTCAAGGCGCATAAAACTCACAAGGAACCCTTCGATGTGAGATAGGAACAAATAAATTGAAAAAGTTCTAGACCAACCAACACCGTGGAGAGCGATCTTGAATCATTGGTCATCTTATTTTATTTTTGTTGAGATCTAACTTATAGAGTGTTTGGTTGTAATTTTTTACCTCTTTTTTCTCAAAAATTTTTTTAAAAAAGAAGATGTTCACTAACACATGTTTGGTAAGATAATTTTTTTTAGGAAAGGAATCCCACCTGTCTAAAACTTTCTCCAGAAAAAAATAACTCTTCACCATTTTTTTTTTAAAACTCTCACACACGATGTCTGCCCCCTCCCCCCTGTCGCCCCCTCTCCTCCTCTGGATCGCACCCCCCCCACACCCCCCCCTTTGGCGCCACCCCTTCCTCCTCCCCCCACGTCGCCCCCCCCTCCTCGCCTGGATCCCACTTTGTCACACCCTTCCTCCCCCCCCCACCCCCGGTCGCCCTCCCTCCCTGCCACCGCCCTCCCTTCTCTTCTCTCTCTCTCTCTAATGCCACCGCCCTCCCTTCTCTCTTCTCTCTCTGTTGCCACCGCCCCTCCCTCCCTGCGCCCTCTCGTCCTTCCCCCCCCATCGCCCCCTGCATCGCGCTGGCACCGCGCCATCCTCCCCACACCGCCCTCCTCCTCCTCCTTTCCACCCCCTGGATCCCCCATCTGCCGCCCCTTCCTCCCCCCCACCCCACACCCCGGTCGCCCTTCCCCCCCCCTGCCAACGCCGCTCTTCTCTCTTCTCTCTCTGCTACCACCGCCCTCCCTCCCTGCGCGGTCACCTCCCTTCTCTCTTCTCTTCTACCTGCCACCGCCCCTCCCTCCCCGCGCCCTCCTCCTCCTCCCCCCCCATCGCCCCCTGCACCGCGCTGGCACCGCGCCCTCCTCCCCGCACCGCCCTCCTCCTCCTCCTCCTCCTCCTTTCCACCCCCCCCCCCCCCCAATCGCCCCCTGCACCATCCCTCCTCCCCACCCCGCAAGGCCCTCAAACAAATTAAAAAAAAAAACCACTTCTTGCCAAATAGATAAAACAATTTTTTTGCAATTTAAAATTTTAGTAAAAAACAGAGACATCATTAGTTTTTAGATAAAAATAATAAAAAAAACATTTAAAACACCCTTAAACATCGAAAAAATTTAATTTTTGAGACGTCACTTCTAAGACCCTCTAATCCTTCGTTCCTTTCCTCATGTCCATTTTTTGCAACCGCCAAACGTCTTCCAATTTTTTGATCTCAGATCATCTAATAATCCACTACAGATTCGCAATCGAGTCTCTCCAATGGATTTCTATTTCTTCACTCGCTTCGGACTCATTCAGAACCTCATATTCTACATCAGACCATCAGATTATTAGTTAGACTACACAACCATGTCCATTAGATGGAATCATGGGCATACCAGTGGACAATAATAAGACGAATGCTAGGAGGTAAGTTCTTTGAAATTGGTGCACATTACGATACTAAGGAAATTGGTGCATATTAGGTTCAAAAGGAAAATTCGTGAGACTTTTTTTTTTTTTGAACAAGGAGATAACTTTTCATTAAACCACTGAAATTAGTACATGGAGTAGGTGTGGCAGAGGCATGACCAGCACCCCCACTACCCACACTAGCAAGTGGTGACCCATTACAGACATGGAGCTGACATCACAAGGACAACACACACCACCGAGGAAGAAAGATCTACAGGTACACAGGGTCCAGAGAAGAGCCAAGTGCTCAAGGAATTGCCAAAGAATAGGGTGAAAAAAAACCCCAATTCCACTGTCAATCTGAAATGCCGTAGTCTGTGACCGAACATCGCCAGCGGCAACGCGGCGAGATGAAGCAAACCCACAGCCAAACCATATGCCGGGGAGGAGCTCGACGGAAAACGGAGAAAGAGGATGATACAGAGATCATCACAAGAGGCGATCGGAGTAATCCTTCGCATAAGCTTTTAAAGGATCTTCTGAGACGTTGCTGAACACTAGTGCCGCAATGAGATTCTTGACAGTCATCATGCAGGGGAGTGAAGATCTTGTCCGTATGTCGCTCTGAGACGTTGGGAAGGGTCGCCAGACTACGCTGGCGGCGGGCCAACGGGAGAAGCATACCCACGAACTCCATCGCAGGGGGGAGCTCGACATGGACGATGGGATCCAAAGAGGCCGATAGATGTGCCCAAGGGCGCAAAAATAACTATGTCCGTGCTGTAAACAGAGCTGCCAAGGATACGCCGTTTGATGTGAGATCGGCGAAGAGTGTAACCTTCCATGGAACCCAAGTCTTTGACAGTGCTCAAACTGAACAAAGAGGAGACCATGCACCTGCTATGGAGAAGTAAATGGAGAGGGCAAGCATCGCCCCTACCTCCAACAACAAGAGCTCCACACACACGGAAGCCATTAAAGGGAAAGTAAATAGGAAACATACTGATAGATGAAACTACAAGCAGGCCAGAAGAAGCTTGAACCGCTGTAGAAGAGGATCCTCCACACAATGTAGAGAACAAAACCCTCCCCAAAGAAGGGAGATAACACTGGGAGACTAGCTCCCAACCCAAGAACACAACACAGATGTAAACCGGAGCCGGAGATGGAAACTATCCCAAAACAAAAATACAGGCTAAGCAATGCCGAAGACGGAGACAGAGGTGGAGGGGGGGAGGGGGTTCCGACCAAAAAGAGGAAACCCCCTCCCCTCCGGGAGGAGACGCTGACGGCGAGGCGGGTTCAAAGAAACCCCAGAGCTTCTCACTCTAAAAATTCTAGAGTGAGAAGCCTACAAACTCTGGAAAGCATGCCTCCGAAAATTCGTGAGACTGTCTAGGTGCGATGAACCGAAAGAAATTGCAGCATCGATATTTTGTCCGGGTGCAATGAACCCAGATTCACAGAGCATCACTCCACGGTGAGGGGGAAAGTTCTCGATGCCCATGTCCCGGCACTCTCACACTGACTAAAAGAGTACGGTAGCTGGTTTTTTCCACCTCACCAAATTAAAACCTAATCATTTTCTTAATACAGTCAAAGAGCTGTTATTAGTGGATGCTAATCCATCCGAACCCAAGTTCTAAAATGTGATCTTGTGCGGGGTTGCAGTATAAAATTAAGCTTTCATTATTCTAAGTAGGCTGCTAGTAAAGATTGGTTGCTATCCACTTGAGGCAGGCCCTTGGAAGGAATGCTACCGACCATATCCCTTATTAAAAATTTTAATACATAATGTAATATAGTTTTACTAAATGACATAGACGGGAGTGGGCCTTAGCACACTAGAGCCCTGACTCGTGTGCCCCAAGATTTGTTATCTCCAGACAATCTAACATTTGCCAAGGTCCAAGGACAAATTTTCAGCTCTTCTATGTAATGACGAGATCGCCCTCATCAAGGCGTAGGAAGTCTCACTCCCACCATCTGACCCATCTTTACCAGGCCAAGACACGCCCTGCTAATTGCTCGGCATGTACCTATAGCTATAGGAAGATGCTTCCCTTCTTACTTAACATGCCCCCTCTCTACTCCAAAAAAGTCAACTACATCCTCGCACCCCGCACCCCGTATATAGGAACGGAGCACACTTGCTCATCGTCCCATTTCAACGGCCACTCTCACATGACGTATCACGTATGTATGATCATACTCTTATACATGTCTTCACGATCGGAAAAAAACAGTGCGCCATGATGGCCTCCACACACTTTTAAAAGGGACTCACTAATAATGATATAGGGGACTCAAAAAGAAGAAGAGATAAGTAGGCTACCTCATTCTTAAACTCTCATCTTTCACTCTAGACTTCTCTATACTTCGATTGGTTTTTTGACTTGGTCATCGGAAGATTTTCCTTGGAAACCACTTACTCACATGGCTCTCCTAGTTATTACTCTTGATTGTTGGTGTAACTCGATGTTCTATGTCTAAACAAATTTAAAAAATTGTTGAGATTGAATGATATAGAAGTTCACTATTTTTTGACCTTTATATTTAGACACTAAAAATATGTTAACTAGTGTGTAAATTAAAATTGGTGTCGAATACCAAGTTTTAATATTATAATTATCCCTATATCTTTTTTTAGGATCATTGGCCGTTGCAACCGACCGCCGCAGCATTAGAAATTTAGAAACGTGTTTTTGGGGTCGCGAGACGTGGCCCGCGAACAAAGTCATCGCCTACGCAGCGACGAAGGGGACGTGAAGTAGGTTAGGCCGGTCTCCACGCGTTCCTCATTTTAAAATGGGTTATTAATCGAGCTTTCATTTGTGAGAAAGTTTTGGTTAGAAAACTAATTCTCTTGCATCTAAATTTGCATTTATGTTTCATGTAACTCTTAGACGAAGAATTTTTTGTGTGGATTGTTTAGAAAATAATTCTCTTAGTTGAGAACTGATGAGACCTTGATTTGTTTCTCTCCTCAATTAATGAAATTATTTTTTTAAATAATTCACGTTCAGTTGTATTTTGCAAAAAAGTATTTTTCTTCTTAGATAAATGTCATTGTTCATAGCGCAGCTAGAGACACGTATTAAAATATCTTTCCTATTCAATTTTATAGTCATTGCCACGAGCATATGTGGAGGAGTCATCCGTGAAAATCCTAATAGATCGGAGTCGGAGTCAGAAATAAATATTTTCGCTTTCGCTTCTTATAAAAAATTTCAGAGCCGAAAATAGAAATAAAAAATAGTATTTTTGCTTCCACATATATTTTCTCTTTTGAGTCTAAAAAATATAAACAAAAACAAAAATTAAATGGAAACTTCAAATGTAAAAATATTTATATAATTAAAATAAATTTATAAGTACATTGATTATTAAATTTATAAATAATTTCAAGAGCAGTGCTTACTGCTTGACCGAATAATACCAACCCTCACAGTTCTTGTGAGTGTTGGTATTGTTCGGACGAGTAATCACTGTAACAAATTAAGTCTATACCTACAGATTTTACCTACGATGGAGTAAGAATTACATATGCTTTTAATGTCCTATGTAAGATTACATATATGGTTATTTCAACCGTGTGTATATGCATACATATAGTTATGATTTTACAAACAATATGTAAAAGTGGTTATTTTTGCCATCACTTATCAAGAAATGTATGAAAAAGTTACGGTGCACTTATGGAAAATTTAAAGTATATGTATTAGTCAATATAATAACATTAAAAAAAAGAAGAACCGTAGGTATAGGTTTTAGTTGTGGTGCCAATACATTTCCACTACAAGAAAATGCGGGTTTTTCGACGGAAAGAATCCGTCGGAAATCCGACGGCATTTCGTCGGAAATTGATCTTCCGACAGATTTCCGTCCGAAGCTCGTCGGAAATGGTCCGTCGGAAATTGTTGGTCAGAATTACCGACAGAAGAGAATTCGTCGGCAATCCGTCGGAAACGCCGACGGATCTTCCGTCGGCAATCGGTCGGAAAAAGCCGACGGACTAATCCGTCGGCAATACCGTCAGAAATACTGTCAGTATTTACCGACAGACATCCGTCGGTAAATCAATAAACCCGTCGGAAACTGCCGTCAGAACCATAGACGGAATTACCGACCGATATTTTCCGTCGGTAATTTAAAATTTCCGACGGAAATTGATCCGTCGAAAATCCGTCGGAATGTGCTGTATATATATTTTTTTAAAATTGACAAATAAAAAAGATTTTTCAAACCTGCTACAATATTCATAAATTTCACAAATACTCACGATCAACATAAAATACAATAAATATAAAACCATACAAATAATAATATAAAAAGTCAAGACAGATCTGTTGGATCGTCTACTGTCCCTGCCTCGTCATTGTCAGGTGCCGGAGGTGGATCCTATATTAAAAAAAATTAATATGAGAAACATTAATAATAATTAAAAGACATATATATTTTCAAAAATTAAATTTAAATATTGATTATTTCTCATTTAATTAGATACTATTTTTAGATCATCGTTTCTTGGGTGTTTTTTAGATCCGTCATTTCAATGCCCAACCCAATCCGGAGATCCAAATTGGATTCCGTCAGTTCCCACACGTCACTTTAACCCACCCGGCCGTGTCGGAGAAAACGGCACGCCGATCCGATCCCTATTTGGGATTTTGGACCCCCGGGTTGTGTGTTTTGACCCTTTATATATACTTGGCTGTTTTTTAGATCCGTCATTTCAATGCCCAACCCAATCCGGAGATCCAAATTGGATTCCGTCAGTTCCCACACGTCACTTTAACCCACCCGGTCGTGTCGGAAAAAACGGCACGCCGATCCGATCCCTATTTGGGATTTTGGACCCACGGATTGTGTGTTTTGACCTTTATATATACTTGACTGTTTTTTAGATCCGTCATTTCAATGCCCAACCCAATCCGGAGATCCAAATTGGATTCCGTCAGTTCTCACACGTCACTTTAACCCACCCGGTCGTGTCGGAGAAAACGGCACGCCGATCCGATCCCTATTTGGGATTTTGGACCCCCGGGTTGTGTGTTTTGACCCTTTATATACTTGGGTATTTTTTAGATCCGTCATTTCAATGCCCAACCCAATCCGAGATCCAAATTGGATTCCGTCAGTTCCCACACGTCACTTTAACCCACCCGGTCGTGTCGGAGAAAACGGCACGCCGATCCGATCCCTATTTGGGAGTTTGGACCCCCGGGTTGTTGTTTTTGACCCTTATATATACTTGGCTGTTTTTTAGATCCGTCATTTCAATGCCCAACCCAATCCGGAGATCCAAATTGGATTCCGTCAGTTCCCACACGTCACTTTAACCCACCCGGTCGTGTTGAGAAAAACGGCACGCCGATCCGATCCCTATTTGGGATTTTGGACCCCCGGTTGTGTGTTTTGACCCTTTATATATACTTGGGTGTTTTTTAGATCCGTCATTTCAATGCCCAACCCAATCCGGAGATCCAAATTGGATTCCGTCAGTTCCCACACGTCACTTTAACCCACCCGGTCGTGTCGGAGAAAACGGCACGCCGATCCGATCCCTATTTGGTTTTTGGACCCCCGGTTTGTGTTTTGACCCTTTATATATACTTGGCTGTTTTTTAGATCCGTCATTTCAATGCCCAACCCAATCCGGAGATCCAAATTGGATTCCGTCAGTTCCCAAACGTCATTTTAACCCACCGTCGTGTCGGAGAAAACGGCACGCCGATCCGATCCCTATTTGGGATTTTGGACCCCCGGGTTGTGTGTTTTGACCCTTTATATATACTTGGCTGTTTTTTAGATCCGTCATTTCAATGCCCAACCCAATCCGGAGATCCAAATTGGATTCCGTCAGTTCCCACACGTCACTTTAACCCACCCGGTCGTGTCGGAGAAAACGGCACGCCGATCCGATCCCTATTTGGATTTTGGACCCCCGGTTGTGTGTTTTGACCCTTTATATATACTTGGCTGTTTTTTAGATCCGTCATTTCAATGCCCAACCCAATCCGGAGATCCAAATTGGATTCCGTCAGTTCCCCACGTCACTTTAACCCACCCGGTCGTGTCGGAGAAAACGGCACGCCGATCCGATCCCTATTTGGATTTTGGACCCCCGGGTTGTGTGTTTTGACCCTTTAGACTTAAGTTTTTTTAAGATCCGTCAATTGAACGCCCTTTACACTTATGTTAGGTTAATTAATTTAGATTTCTTTTTTTTCCCTGTTGACATTCTTTAGTGGTTTCATCTCATCCAAAGTATATAAATTAATACTAATACTGACCTGAGGTGCTGGCTGTGTGGGGCGTACTCCCTGCATGGCTGAGATCAACTGCTGAACCATATCGCCGAACTGCGTCTGTAGCTCTGTCTGCTGTGTCTGTAGATGTGCCCGTAGCTCTTCCCGAATGAGGCCTCTAATCTCCTCTACACCACTGACGGGGGGCGCAGTAGATGAACTCGCGTATGCCGGAGAAGCGATCGAACTCGCATATGAGGACAACACTGGATGAGTATCCAGGCTGTCCCCAAGCGTACACTCGACCCTTCCTCGGCCCTCCCGCTGCGTCGACCCAAGCCTCCGATCCAAGTCTGGCTGGGGAGTGCCCTCTGCATAGCGCTCCGCCATCGTCCTGTCATAGGTCTCCTGCAGAACAAATTAAAATTAAATTATTGTCCATAAATTTTTTGAATATCTTAATTGAATTCATAATTTATAGCTTGACTTACAGCGATCGTACGGGCACTCTCGCTAACATAGTCATCCGTCCCCTCCGCTTATGAGTTCGATCAAATAACTCACGAAATGTAGGGGCACGCTCGAACTCGTGATGCTTACAATTCAAAAATTAGTTAGTTTCACAATAATAATCAATGTATTAAGCAATTGAACAATAATATGCTTACCATTTTTGACTATGGGTCGCATAAGATACGGACCCACTAGTATGCACATTCTTCTCCGGATGAGTTGATCGGTTGCGTATTGCCGCCTGTGACCGCTGCTGCCATGGTCCAGCAGCCCAACGCTCACAAAGGGACACCCAATAGTCCCTCCTCAGCCAAACAGGGCCGTAATCTAGCCAAGCCATAGGATCCCGATTGCTTGTGGTCTTCATTGCCTTGTCCCGGGCCTCCCACATCGACTTTCTTAAATTAGTCTGGGCAGTAGACTCCCAGACGGTGCGAGCTCGAGGGAGATCCTCGGGTCTCGTGAACGCGAACCTCCGCTGTAAGAAATAAAATTACTCAACTTTCTGCACTAACAGAGATAGTAATAAATAAATGATTTTAACTCATGTAAACATTAAAAATACCGTGAACATGTCAAATAACAAATCCCGGACGGGCACCGGGAACTCTCTCCATGCATCCATTGGTCCTGGAATATGTGCGTGGACCAACGTCGTAATATAACGGGAAGCAGAACCGGGATCTATCTTCCCCCTGCAATTGCACATTAATTGTGTACATGAAATGTATAACATAAATAACAAATACAGTAACTTTGAAGTGATCAACTTTACCCTGAGATCCAGCATGGCTGCCGTCCTGGTAGTTGAGGCCCCTCCTCAGCTACTGGATGCTGGCTCTCCACCTCTGTTGAAAACAATTTAGTACACTATTATTGTATAAATTACAAGAAAACAAACATACTAATCTATGGAAACATACATGTACCTGGTGGTGAGGAAGAAGGAAAGGTGGCACTGCTCGCGTGCTCGGCGGGGAGGCGGTCCCTGCAAAATTATATACACATTAGAAAATAATTTAAATTGAACAACAATATATACGTATACCTGTCGCATGGACGACCGGCGTGGACGGGGAGGCAGTCCCTGCAAAATGTATGTACGTTAGATCTCGTGAATTTAATATGAACAATGATATCCATCTGGTTCTTTGTGTACATATGTATATACTGTCGCTGGGACGACCGGCGCGGACGGGGAGCAGACCCTGAGAATTATATGTACGTTAGATCTCGTGAATTAATATAAACAATAATATATAGAGTTTTGTGTTTACATATACATATACCTTGTCGTGGACGGGGTCGCGGACCCTCGGCCAACGGACGTGGAAACCGTTCGACTCCGTCCTCCACGTACCATATCTCTATTGAGATAAATAAAGATATAACATGTCATCAACACTCAAATTTGAAGTAGCAATTTAATATGAACATATAATTAGCAACAATAGGAAGTTCTTACAAAATAGGGTATATTATCTATATTCATCATCAGATGCTGAAGACATGTTTAATTCAGCATCATCTTCGTCATCATCCTCGAATTCATCCTCATCATCCCGGGAGTCTTCCTCCACATCAGACTCCACCCTCCGCTCAAGGTCTCGTGGGTCAACTTCTTCCTGTTCGTTACCTTATGTAAGCAAATTGTTTCATTTATATCATGAACACTGAACTGCGTAGAAGCTGCCAACTCTCGTGTGTCACTCCGATCTGATTGGAAAAAATTGTCATTAACACCTTCGAGCTCATCATCAGCCGAGAGAAGCTCATACTCAGGAAATAGCCTTGATTTCACTCTACATGCAGCCCACCAATCTCATAATTTGAGGGATGAATAATTTGAATAATAAACTTGTTGGGCTTGTGCCGCCAGAATGAATGGCTCATATGTACTCAACTTGGACTTATGCTTGACATCGACAATTCCATATGTTGTGTCATGACGAATAGATGTCGGATCAAACCAATGACACTTGAAGAGAAATACATTGTTGTCTTGTCCCAAAAATTGCAGTTCAATGACTTCTTCGAGAATGCCATAATAGTCTATTTCATTTTCATTGTAGGCACTTCCCTTCACACATACGCCGCTGTTCATCGTAGACTTATTCCGTCCATAATCTCTCGTGTGAAATCTGTATCCATTCACAATGTAGCCTGGATAGACACGTACAATCTTCGAGGGGCCATAACTGATCTCTTGTACTCTTGAGTCGTTAATAAAACCTTGTTCAACCTATTATCAAAAAAATAGACAGACATTGACAAATTACAACAACTAATATGCATAAGAACATAACACTTATGTTTCAAAATTTAGACACATACTCGAGATCTTAACCAAGTAGGAAGGACTTCTCCCGTTCCTTTTCAACCTGCACGTCAGTTAGACGTGGATTCCGTTGCAGTATGACCGAGTCAAACTCTCTGCAATGTAAATGTCACACAACCTTTCAGTTCTGCAGCATTGCAATCAAATGATGTACATCATAAGTGTTGAGAGCTTACTCAATGTAGGGGTCTAGTTCTGCGCAATTCATGAAGATGTAGATCTCCGCAGCTACCAACTCTCTGTCTTCCAGTGCGCGACTAGAAGAATATCCGAACGCCCGTCGGGACACTTGAATACAGAGAGTCGGTCCGACACATTAGAATCTCCACCATCATCATTACGTGGAGGTTGAGTGCGTCGGGTTCGTATTTCCGTGTCAAAGTACATCGAACAGAAGTTTGATATCTCCTCAATGAGGTACGCCTGGGTAATGGAGCCCTCAACTTGTGCTTTGTTGCGGACTTTCATCTTAAGATCGTGCATGCACCTACGACAATAATTCAAATGCATATATATGAAATATAAAAGATCGTCGTAATGTGAATAAATTGAGATATAGAAATATACCTCTCAAACGGATACATCCATCGAAATTGTACTGGTCCTCCGACCCTAGCCTCATATGGCAAATGGATGATCAGGTGCTCCATTGAATCAAAGAATGCTGGAGGAAATATCTTCTCTAATTTGCAGACTGTCTGTATTATATTTTGCTCCATATTTTGCAAGTCATGAAGTCTGACTTCTGATGCAGATAAATCCTGAAGAATTGACTCAGCTCAGTCATTGCTCCCCATATTTGCTTCGGCAACAACTCACGAAAAGCAAGTGGCATCAGTCTTTGCATGAAAACATGGCAGTCATGACTCTTCATTCCGTATATTTTTCCCTCGTTGACATTTACACAACGGGCAAATTCGAGACATATCCATCCGGAAATCTCAATTGCTTCAACCATTGCAACACTTCCTTAATCTGTCTGGCCCCAAGCACATATGCAGCTTTAGGTTGCACCACTTTTCCACTAACATGCTGCAGCTCTAGTTCTGGACGTCTGCAAAGTACTTTCAAATCCAAACGTGCCTTGACGTTATCCTTCGTTTTGCCTTTGACATCCATAACTGTGTTGAACACATTATCAAAAACATTCTTCTCTATATGCATGACGTCTAGGTTATGTCGTATCAAAAGTGTTGACCAATAAGGCAATTCCCAAAAGATGCTTTGCTTCACCCAATTGTGATCCTTCCCAAAGCCAGGGATTTGTCGGGTACTACCAGCTAGTTGTCTTACAGTCGGTAAGTTCTGGACCCGCCTCGCCATGTTTCCACCAGACACCCGTTCCATATCTACCTCCTCCATCACAATTGTATTTTTCATAAAAGAATCCTTTTGCTTTCGGAAAGGATGGTCAATCGGTAGAAACCGACGATGACAATCGAACCAACATGATTTTCCCCCAGATTTCAACACAAATGATTTAGAATCCTCCATGCAATAAGGACATGCCAACCTCCCATGTGTGCTCCAGCCAGATAACATGCCGTACGCTGGAAAGTCACTTATTGTCCACATTAATGCAGCCTTCAAATTGAAATTCTTTTCTGGATACATCATAAGAGAGAACCCCATCTGACCATAACAATTTCAGCTCATCAATCAACGGTCTAAGATATATGTCTATATTTTTTCCTGGACTTTTTGGACCCGGAATCAGCAATGAAAGGAACAGATTCTCACGCTTCATGCACATGCCTGGCGGAAGGTTATACGGTGTTAGGAATACTGGCCAACATGAGTAAGATGCCACCGAGCCTCCGAATGGATTGAAACCGTCTGTGCATAAACCCAGCCGCACGTTGCGTGGATCCCTTGAGAAGTAAGGATGACTACGGCTAAAATGAGCCCAAGCTTCACCATCGGCAGGATGACTCATTTCACCTTCGTCACGACGGACTCTTTCCGCATGCCAAGTCATATGTGCAGCTGTCTTCGAGGACATGAACAACCGCTGCAATCTGGGTGTGATCGGAAAGTACCGCAATGACTTATACGGAACATCCTTCTGCTTTGACTTGTCCCCTCTCTTGGGCTTGAATCTATCATGCTTACAAATACAGCATGATGTCTTATCTGCATCATCTTTGTAGTACAACATACAGTGATTCGGACATGAATCAATTTTCATAAAACCAAGCCCCAGATCATTCACCATCTTCTTCGCACGGTAAAAGTCAGCAGGTAACCTCTCTGATTGAGGAAGCATGCTCTTGACGAGTAAGAGAAGCCGGTCAAAACAACTTTCGCTCATATGAAATTCAGATTTCAATTCAGTAGCTGCGACACTGCAGACAACACGTGTATGCTTCTCACAACCATCCCATAATGGCTCATCAGCATCTCGAAGTAACTGATAAAATCTCTGAGCTGTATCATTCGACACTTCTTCATTTGTTTGATCTTCATGAATATTGAACTCCGGACCAGCAGCATCGACAACCATGTCTACGTACGTACTTGTGGAGGCAAAGTAATTAGCTGGTGCAGACGACTGAATATTCAACTCACCATGAGACGACCATAACTCATAATGGGCAACAAATCCTCTCGTATACAAATGATGCTGCACATCCCATGTCGATATCCACTTTCTGTTCTTACAAGCCGAACACGGACATCGGATGTTACCCATCGGATCAACTGCTACTGATGAATTACTCAATGCAAACTCAATAAAACTGTCAACTCCATCTTTAAACTCCTCGGTCACAACTCCATTCACTATTCCACGGTACATCCATGACCGATTCTCATAAGACATTTTTCCTACACAGATTAAATGTCATGTCACGAGTTAAAATCCAACACACCCTCACATCATTCGAGTAAGTCAAAATGAATAGGTAGGATATATTATTAAGATTATCACTTTTTACCCATCTGTGAATATTTGATCGCACTCAGATGACCATTTACTATGTGTTTGTATTATTTGCTGAAAATTTCGGCAGCATCTCCCCACACCTCTCCGATATACCAAAAATATTTATTGATTAAGATATTTTCTTAAACACTTACTAATAAGTGGTTAAAAATATTCTAAATCAATAAAGGTATATTAGAGAGGAGTGAGTAGACGCACTCGAAATTTTCAACAAATAATACAAACACATAATAAATGACCACCTAACTGCGATCAAACATTCACAGACTGTCCAAAACGGGACAATTCAAGACTTTGAGTTAGATATACACGTTCTCATCATTGAAAATAAGACTCGTGCACATCAATCTCAAAGTCTTGAACGGAAGGTTCATTGACACGGGCTTAACGCACTCGTGAGGTGTGTGCAGTGAAAAATGCTATACATGCATAGATCAAATTTATAACCCAAAAAATATGAAAACAAAATCATACATGTGAACAAGTGCAATAATAAACCAAATTCATACATACATGTATATGAATTACATATAAACATGTGCAATATAAACAAATACATTAAAATAAGATGTGTAATACTAATCATTAAACTGAAAGTGAACAATTAAACGTAAAAGAAACTAATATCTAGAAGGAAGAGTTTGTACTAATTTTTTCCCCTAAATTGGGATGTATACCTCATTGTGTTTGTATTTGGCTTCTTTACAAACGCATATCCCATGCCTAATAAGTCCGAGGCATGCAGCGGGAAACCATGCGTACATCACTATGAAATTAATCGGTATATACATGTACACATACATAATTATAATTTTCGTACGTATGCAGAATCTCTTTCATAAAACCCGATGACAAAATGATCAGGCAACTCGTGCAAGGTGCCAGTCATGATATACTAGCTAGCAGATGACCTTCCTCCTCCTCGTGACCACGGCTTAATTAAGATTCCTGCCTCAAAGCTAATGTCTTATCACTGTCCGTTAGTATGTATGTATGTAGTTTCTCTTACTTACCTAATCAGAATCGGAATGGAATCAGAATTAACCATTCCGATATTATCAGAACCGAAACTATATTTCGATTATCAAAATCAGAATCTATGTTTCTGATTCTGAACCCCACCCGTTTACAGTCCTAATATTGTTGGGTGCTTTTTAAGGGATACTTCTCCTAAGACAGATTGATAAAATTTGAAAAGAGAGATATATGAGTCTAGGGTTTAATTTTTTTTTTATGTATAATATAGGACAAATATTTAATCTTGTAAGACCTAAGATGTACAATAGAAGATCTTAACCACTGATGACAAACTTATTATATTACCTTATGAACCGATTTGATAACCGATTAAAATAGACTCATCTTAAATAGGCCAAAAATAAATTTAGCAAGACGGACAATCTATCCCCCCTCTAAACTAATACTAATGACTTTAACCACAGTGCAGGGGTGGGGGTCGTGGAGGGGGAGGGGGCCGGAAGTGGGGGAGGCTGGCAGGGGTAGGGGTCATGGAGGGGGAGGGGGACGGAAGTGGGAGGGGGGCTGCAGGCAGGGGTGGGGGTCGTGGAGGGGGAGGGGGGAGGAAGGGGAGGGGGGCTGGCAGGGGTGGGGGTCGTGGAGGGGGGGGCGGGGAAGTGGGAGGGGGGCTGGCAGGGGTGGGGGTCAGGGAGGGGAGGGGGGTGGAAGTGGGAGGGGGGCTGTAGGCAGGGGGGGGGTCGTGGAAGGGGGAGGGGGCGGAAGGGGAGGGGGCCGTAGTGGGGAGGGGGGCTGGCAGGGGTGGGGGTCGTGGAGGGGGAGAGGGCAGAAGTGGAGGGGGGCTGGCAGGGGTGGGGGTCATGTGGGAAGGGGAGGGCGGCAGGGGGGGAGGGGGGAGGGGGGCAGGGGCAGGGGGGGGAGGGGGGCAGGTGGGAAGGGGGGAGGGGGGGGGTGTGCAGGCAGGGTGGGGGGGGGAGGGGGGTCGGGTGGGGGGGGGGGGTGCGAAGGCGAGGTGGGCTGGAGGAAGGTGGCGGGGCTGGGGAGAGAGGGGGAGGTGGAACTCACCGGGAGAGGGGCGCCGGCGGCGAGCGGCGGCGGCGAAGGCGCAGCGGCGAGCGTCGTCGGCGACCGGCGATGAGAGAGAGAGAGAGAGAGAGAGAGAGAGAGAGAGAGAGAGAGAGTTTTCGCGGGTGAAGGCATAGGAAATTTACCGACGGATATTCCGACGGCGAAATGTCCGTCGGCAGATCCGTCGGTATTATTTAATTACCGACGGATATTGCCGACAGACATATTTTCGTCGGAACTTCCGACTTATTATCCGAAGGACACATAACTATCAGAATATCCGTCGGAATTACCGACGGAAAAATCCATCGAAAATATCCGTCGGTAAGCCCGCTTTCTCTTGTAGTGTTCATTTGCCGTGGGAAATGAAAAAAGTTGGATTTTGGTTGTGCGGGACTACCCCCTTTCGCCATTGTCTCCAATGGAGAGCACCGTGGACTTGGTGTCGAAGGGACTAGTCGAAGGAGGTGTTCTTGCAGCCGTGGGCGTCGTGAACGGAGCCGAAGGCCGTGGTGGCAATGGCCGAGGGGGCGTCACGGCCATTGAGCAGGAGATGGCGGCCTTGTGGAGGTCGAAGCGAGACGCATCAGAGAGGAAGTGGCCTCGGAGATGAGGTCCCGGCGGTCGAAGGGTGTCAGATTTGGAAGGGAGCCTTCCGGGGCGGAGGAGGGAGAGAAGGATGGAGAAGAGATCAGCGTTGCGGTCAACGAAGGGGATGTCGGTCCACCCACGACAGTAGAGAGGGAGTCGGAGCCGGCGAGGGCCAAGGTCTGGGGAGTCGTCTGGAAGAGCTGGCCACTGACATTGTGGGTGACAATGTTGGGCTCAGCGGAGATGATCTTGGTGTTTTTGGTCTCAAGGTTTGATGTTCAGGCTTGGTTGTTTGTTTGGGATTTTTATTTTATTTTTTCAAGTTTTCTCCCCATGTTTCATATTCTCGAAATATTTAAATCCTGATGCATACATGGTATGATTTGAATGTTTGAGGGCATCTTCTTTTATGCAGTGATTCGGATGGCATCCTATCTGCAGTATCAGCAGATGCTAGACGATAATCAGTAGAATATCCGGAAGGTCTCACCCTGTTTGGGCAAATCACTACCCAAGTAGTTGTCCTGCCAGTCTGTGTATTTCTCATTAAAGCCACTTGCTAGATTGATCCACTCTCCATGCAAGTGTTGGTCCTTCCAATTCATCGGTTCCATAACTCTAGATCTTTCAGTAATCTTTTCTCTAGTTTCATATATAAATTTAATAATTTTTTCTACTATCTCACGTATATTATAATAACTCTTACTAAATAAAATATGACAAGATCAAATTAATATGATAAATTTATGTAGTTATATATAATAGTTGAATAAGAAATAGTCTACATATATAGGTATGAAAATTGTTAGAGAAAAAAATATCATATATGATGGAAAGAGAGTGACTATTAGACAATAATTAAGGCAGAGATAGATAGTATTTACATATAAATTAGAGACGAGGGATGATGAATTAAAACTTTAAGAGCCAAAGCTTCTAGATTGAGGAGTTTTTATTATAAAATATTATAATATATATTATAAAATTATCAAAAATAAAAATGGAAAAATAGATGCGAAATTAAATATTTTCACTTCCACATCTTATAAGAATACAAATATCTATTTTCATTTTCGTCAAACTATCGAAAAGTTCTTTTCAAAATTTTGCATCTTATAAAGATGTGAAAAAAATCGATTAAATAGATATCAGAGATTTATTGACAACCGTAATTCACATAGAGTTCTCAAGTCACCAGTGTGGAAAACACTTGTTTCCTGTAAAAATAAATGCACGACTTGTACTAAGAGGTATACAAAAATGTGAGTTCTACTATTAACATTGGTAGCAAAATTTATCTATTTATGTTTAAAATCAGACGACCGAACACTTAATTTTATGAGAAACAAATATTTTGACCCAGCGATGGAGTTCTCTTCCCCTTCAGTCGGGATAATACACTCGATTAAAACATGGATTTTGATGGTAATACTAAATTTTAAAGAGAGTTAATCAAGGTATTTCTTGTAATTGGCCATTTTTGGTAAGAGGGTCAGGCCCTCCTCCACTTCGCCCTCTCCCGACCCTCTCTTCCTCCTCTTCTTCCCTCCCCGTTCTCTTTCTCTCTCTCACGTTTTCTCTCCCTTCTCTCTCGTCTGTGCATCTCGCCATGGAGGAGGAAGCTGGAGTCGCCGCCGCCTACTTCCCCGCACCGCTGCTGCCCCTGCCGTGTCGCCGTCGCCTTCTTCCCCTCGCTGCCGCGCTGATGCTGTCTACACCGCGTAGCCGTCGCCCCCTCTTGGCATTGGAGGAGGCCGCCCTGGGGAGTCGCCGCCGGCGGGTCCTACCGCCGAAGTAGGTTCCCTCCACCCTCTCTAGCATCGGCCGAAGCCTCCCCCCCACTGTGTTGGCCGAGCATCCCCCCTCCTCTCTGTCCATCTCTCTCTCTCTCTCTCTCTCTCTCTCTCTCTCTCTCTCTCTCCTCTCTCTCTCTCTCTCTCTCTCTCTCTCTCTCTCTCTCTCTCTCTGGGCCGCCGGTGGTATCGGGAGGAAGAAGGAGGGTGGCACAGTGCACCCAGATCCGACTGGGATCTGGGCGGCGCACTGCGCCCTGCCCCCTAGCGCACTGCGCCGGGGCACTGGCCAGGGTTCCCTTGCGGCGCATTACGCCAGCAAACCCTTTGGGCCCATTTGACCTCCGTCCGGGGGCAGTCGTGCAGGGTTTTCAACACCCGTCGAGGGTGTTCTGAGGGCTATCCGACTGTCTGGGGTAGTAATATATATATCCTTTGAGTCATCGTACCAGGTTCCTCAGTTTCTGGGCCCACCCGGGTCGGCTCCGACCGGGCCGATGGGGCCGTTTGACCGTTTGACCCGGACAGTTGCGCTAGGCTTTCTGGCACCCGTGGGTTGAGTTCCAAGGGCCGACCGACTGTCCGAGGTGGTAATATTAGCTTTTCGTGGTTGATCGTGAATCAGGTACTTTAGCGGATCTGTTTCACACCGAGTTTCTGTTCCGTACTCGTGATGCTTATGCTGACTCCCTAGCACTACACCTTACTAGTTTTGCCCGTGCTTTAGCACTTGAGGGCTTGTCCCAGCGCACGGTGCGCTTTGGGGTTGTTACCATTTCTTGGGACCCCCTCCTCGTGGGCCATTGAGGGTGGTCTTCGAGTCACGAGTGCGTCCGTTGAACGTTTCTCCGAACGAAGGGGGAAAACGGTGTTGGACAGCAGCGTTGAGTCGTTTATTGAGCTCACTTAGTTGGTCCGGGTCTCGCGGAGTTTGGAGTGTCGTCGGTGCGGGCCAGCTAGTCTATTCTCACTGCCTCGCCTTACATGGTTTGGAGCTGTGTCGGGAGGACAGGCGTGGGACCGTAGTCCAGCCAGACTACGGCTTGTGGTTTGTGTTTGTCCACGCGTCTCACTCCGACAGGAGGGGAGACCTGGACTCGTGGTCGAGCGGTAAGACCCGTGGGTGCACTGACCACTGACTAGTAGAGGCTAGATTGTGGCTAGTGTGTGTTGTCCAGCGAGGGTTTTACCGTCTGCTTGTGCAGTTTTGTGGCGTGCTCAGAGCACATTTACCGAGTTGAGATTGTGCGTTGTTGTGCTGTGTTGGTGGTACTTGTGGACTTGAGTACTTTCTGTTTTTTTATTTCAGTACTTGCTCAGTTGTGTTATTATTTTATTATTTTACCTGCTCAGTTAGTACTCTTGTTACTTGAGTTTACCACCACCCTTCCACTTGGTGTAGTTAACTTGTTTACTTTAGTACCACTGTTCTTCCTGCCTAGTTTAGCTATGTTGTTCTTGTTCCGCTGTCGAACCGGTGAGGGGTTGGGTTCCCTACTGGGTCATTCACAAATCTCATCCCCCCTTACTTCTTCCAGGTTTGAGCTCGAGGGAGCCGGTACTCGTGTTCGGATGGTTAGTTCGTGTCGCTTGTGGTCAACAGCGTTGGCCATGGTCAGTTTTTTCCTTTTGCACTTGAATATTATCTGGGATTGGTGTATATTCTTTCTTCCGTTGTTGTATTTCTTTATATTGTTTAGATTTGTAACTTGTTGTATATCTCACTAGACATATTTCTAACCTTCTGGATCTTCGGATCCGTGGGAGGCGGTCCAAGGGTCGGGTACTTGGAGGGTTCCAGATATCAGATTCTTGGGTCGTTACAGTTGGTATCAGAGCAATGTCTTTTGAGATTTACAATAGGTTAATGGATATGGCTATCCAAAAAATAGTTCAAGTGTGTTGCTACCACCGTTCGTGGTGTGTTAGTGTTAGGCTTGTGCTTTGGTCATGTTCTGCAGTGGGCTTTTTCAGCAGGATTCGAGTGGGTGCTGCAGCAGGGTTGCTGCTGTTGCAGTGTCGCGTGCGTGGGGAGTGTGGTCCCTGGTTGGCTAGTGCTGGTGGTGCTGCTGATGATGGACTCGCTGGTAGGGGTCTTCCTTGTGTGGAGGACCGTTGCAGACAGGTCCGGTGCGGTGCCCTTGGTCGTCGTCGGCTGCATTTTCTGCTGCATGTGTTCCGTGTAGCTAAGGGAGCCTGCTTGCTTGGTGTGCCCTTCACCAGTGCAGGCTTGTTGTCTGCGGGTTGGTGGAAGGCATTCTTTTGTTTTCCTAGTGTGGCTTCCTCTTGGCTGTGTTGTGCAGTGGTTGCTTGGGCATGTTGCCTCACATGTCAGTGAGTTGTGGGTGCCCTGTGTTCCGCTGAGTCGGCATTGTTGCTCGGACTTAGCATATGCTCTTTGTGTGCTTGTGATGTCATTGGTTGTGTGTTGTGTCACTTGTTGTGTTTGCTTGGTGGCTCTGTGCTGTTTGGTCGTGAGTTCTGGTGAGGTGTTCCCAGAGCTCTTCCTTGCTTGTTCTGGTGGAGGTTTCTCCCAGAACTTCTTCGTGCTCGTTTCTGTTTTGTTGCCCTCAGGTTGAGGTGCGTTGTTGGTTGGCGTTGTGTTCTGGTGAGGTTTCCAGAACTGTTTGTTGTTGTCTTGGTGAGGGTTTCTCCCAGGACTGTTCCGTGCTCGTTTCTGGTTGCTGTCGTGCTACCTCAGGGTTGAGGTGCGTGTTTGGTTGGCTTTGTGTTCTGGTGAGATTCCTAAAACTGTTTGTTGTTGTCTTGGTGAGGGTTTCCCCCAAGACTGTTCCGTGCTTGTTTCTAGTTGCTGTCGTGCTACCTCAGGGTTGAGGTGTGCTGTTGGTTGGCTGGTGCGTTCTGGTGGGTTCTCCCAGAACGGTGCCTTGGTTGTTCTGGTGGAGGTTTCTCCCATAACTGTCTTGTATTGCTTTTGCTTGCTGCTGTGCTTTCTCTGAAGTTCTGTGTGGATTGGTTGTTTGGGTTTTTTGTTCCGGGGAGTTCCCTAGGATGACTCTTTGTTGTTCTTGGTGGAGGTCCTTCCCATGGCTGCCTAGTGTTTGATTTGGTGTTGCTGCTCTCTCTCTGTAGAGATGAGCTGTCTTTGTTGCCGGTTGGACTATCTGTGTTATAGTCTATTTGGGCATTGTCGGTCAAGGAGTGGTGCCTTTGACCGTGTGTCTGGCTGCTGCGTTGGCCAGTTGCCTTGTTGTTGTTTCCAATTTTCTCGACTGCATTGGTGGGAGTGCGTGTGTCCCATGGCTCAGATGGTTCTGCTTCGTTTTCTTGTGCCCAACGTGCTCTCGCAGTTGGTGATGTGGTGTGTGCCGTGGCCATATGGCTAGCGGTACTTCTTGTGGAGGTGCTAGTTTTGTGTTTCGGTCCCTTCTCTTGCGTGCGGAAGAGGCATGGTTGTTATTTTCGTCCTCTGTTTTTGTGGGTCGCTCAGGGTGGTGGTGCTCCACTTTTGTGCATTGGCGCTGTGGTGCACGCTTTTGTGGCCTTCTTGGTGAAGGTCTTTTACCTCGAGTTGTTTTAGGGTTGAGCGGGTTGCTCCCCTCGTGTCGTCATTTCCGTTTGGCGCTGTAGGTTGGTGAACCTACTGGTCTACTACGTTTTGTTGTGAGGGTTTTTGTGTTGCCTGACTGGTCAATGTGGGACAATGTGTTTCCATGTGATCAGTGCTAGGTAACCCCGGTTCTCTCACCTAGCTTGCTCGTATTGGGGTTATGATCGCATGTGCTCTGCTTTGTGCCTCTTTCTGCTCTTGGAGGCTTTTGTCACCTTTCAGTGTGTGGCCCTCACTACTTGTTGTGGTAGGGCCGATGCCTTGTGTGGTGCGCTTCTAAAGAGCCAGCATGTTTGTTGTGCTCTTCGAAGCTCGTGACCTTCCGTGCGTTTTCTCTTCTTGGTGGGTCTCTGGTAGGGAGTCCTTTCTGCTGGCACTGTGTCGTTTTGGGGCTGTTGGTGTGGCTATGTGCACTACACCTAGTGGTTCTGGTGCTTGTGGCTAGACTGTGTGATGTGCCCGTGTGTGCTGACCTTGAGTCTTGTGCGTTGTTTCGTGGTTTGCGAGGTGCTCAGGGTGTTGAGTTGTTCTGCCTTTGTGACGTGTGTGGTGGCCTGTTCCTTGTGGCCGTATCGTACCACAGTGTGGTAGCTACCTTGTTGTGTTGTAGCCCTGGTGGTGGTGCGCTCGGTCTTGGTTGTGTCCTACGTCTGGTGCCCCCTCGGTTGTGTAATACCCTCAAATTTTAAATACCATGATTTGCTTAGAAATTCTTATTTATGCAACCCGATTAGGTTTAAATTGTGATATTTAGGATTAAGGGTATGTTTAAGACACTTTATCATACCCAGGTACTACTTTCGGTCGTACGCACCCCGACAGTGCGACACTGGAAAACTGTAACGAAAATAAAATCTGAGAACACCATAATTCTTAGAAAATTGTAGAGATATTAAAATAATTATTCAGAATTTTGACGACCGGATTTTGAGATTAAGTCGACGTAACTATTTATGGGGTAATTTTTCACCCAGCAGAAAATAAATTCTAAAAATTAAATAAAAATCATGACAATTTGTAAAACCTTCCTATTAGTCTATGGTTGAATTTCAAGTTAAACGGATATCATTAAGACACCTAAACATAAAGATCTTTGGCCCAGCTGATTTATGGGCTATTTACGGCAAGGATTTGTCTGTGAATTTCAAATGCTTACGTGTAAGGCTTAGGAGGCCAACACACACTAGGATAAGGCTTAGCCAAGGGTTGGGCTATCATTATGGTTACTTGCGTGTAACCAAGAGAGTGTTGCATGAGATAGGTGGCCTCACATGGTTTAAGGGGGTTTACACCATGACACGTCCATGGCCAACATGCCTAGTTTGCAAGGGAACTTGGGAGCTTATATAAGCTTCCCAACACCCATCGTATGCATCTTTCCAACACTTTTGTTCTTCCTAGTCCTGCTGTTGCTGTAGTTACAAGCCTGGTGTTGGTGATCATGAATTGCTGTTGGGGCTGTATGCGTTAGAGCCACTTTTGCTGGAGGTGTAGCTGCCGAAGTCCCTGTTTCAGCAGTCTTCTTACTTCCTCATCTTGTTGCTATGTTGATCTCTATATAAAGAAGAAGAAGAAGAACTTTTGTTCTCTTTCAGATCAAGTAGGTGTCATACCATGACTCCTTCTCAGTTTCCTATGTACATGCTCATGGTTTCCTCATTCGTAGAAACCATGTCTCTTGTTTGTACCATGATCTGTAGAGTTCTTCTTGTTTTGGTTCACTTTTGATTATAGGTATTCAAGTATTTGTTTACCTTGAGGAAAAGTAGATTCCTATCTTTTCCTCATACTTCTACCCACTGCTCTAGTTAGAAAGATCATAACCTTACATGAGTTGCCTTCAAGCTCATTAACCAGTCTTGGTTAAGTCTGTGTACGAGATTGTACTTTCAGAATCTTTCGTTTGATTTTCCCTATTACCTATGGAATCATATAATTATCAAGGAGCTTCTCCACTCCCATTACAATTTAAGTAGATTTCTAACTTCTTATACCACCCATGATCCATGATTATGCTATAGAGTTTTGCTAGAAATTTCGATATCTTAGAACATTGTGATTCTTTCCATTCAGATATTTGTACCTCAAGCTTTGATTTAGAACATTAAATATCTTGTGTTTTAGTGTCCATCTTGTAAGAATCTCCCAATAATCCATTGCTATCAAGACCACACTTCCAACACTATACTATGTCTAGTTTCTAGCTAGAAAGCTGAATTGCACCCTCTTGTCCCATGTCTCTGTTTAGCCTATAAACCACTGTGAGATCTACAATTAGACTCTTCTATTTGATATATCATGTCTTGATTCATAGGTTCCATGGTTAGCATGTTTAGAGTGCATTCATAGTCCCTTATGGAAGAACAGGCGGTTGTCAACAGGCAGCTCATAGCTGTCGACAGGCCAGCCTGCCAGAACTCTGATTTAACTGGGACTGTGTGCATCTGTCGACAGCCATCTTGTTGCTGTCGACAGATACATACAGTCCAGCAAGCTAATGTTCTGTCAGCAGCCATCTGTCGACAAGCCCTTCTTGGCTGTCGACAGGTGCATCCCTGATTTGAATTTCTGCACCATTTCATGTCTGAATCCATGCCAGAACTTCATCCTAAAAGCCATGGAAGTTACCCTCTCATTACCTTGGTATTTATTGTCATACTACCTCAAAGTTTACCCACATTATGTACCTTAATCTCCCTTAAGTTATTCTTAAAGTTAGCAATTACGAATAGTACTCCGATTGAGTCTATTCTTCAGTATTCGGTATCTAAGTTTGTAAAACTTGACCACTTGAGAGTTCATATGCTTGAACACCTTATGAGATGTGAATACTTGTGATGACCATTATGGATCTTCATTTTCTTTTGGATTCTTATATGATTCAAATCTTCTGAAGTTATTAGCTTGAGTCATAACCTTGTCTCAGCCAATTGTCTTTCTTATACTCTTGAACTCCGAACTACTTTGTCACCAAGATATTTGTATTAATCATAAATCAAATCTCCCTTTAGATTTCCCATTTCGTTATGCTCATGAAAGAAGTTTATGATCTGAAGATAGTGCTCTCTTCAAAAGAGGGTTTAGGATCACTTGTAGTATCACCCGCTACTTGTGATCAGCTGAGGGCGACAGTTTGTACGTATGTAAATCCAAGTCAAGGAATCGACGATGGTAGATAATAAAATAATTATACCCCTTCTTGCGCAATGAACAAGATCTAAGGTGCTGGAATCGCCTAGGCACTGAGGATGTATATTTACGTCTATATAGTAACCTCTTGAGAGCAGTGATGCCTGTTGAATTGTTTTCCAAATTAAGTTATGGTCTGAATTCTGAAAGACAAATATGACTTTTATTCTGTGATTTATTGGAGCTCATTATGAAATCTATTTGAACTATATGTTTCTGTTAAGTATGAAATTCATGAGCAATTATGTTTTGATCCACGTATGCACTATTTGAATATTCATTCAGCTCTGCAAATGAAACTTCTACGCTATGTTTACTGATACCTACTGAGTCCTTTCGACTCATGTCTTTGTTTCCTTCAAACCTTTCAGATTGAAGGTGTGCATAATCTCAGCTACATGTGAATCCTATTTCCGCTGGGGATGATGAAGAGATGAAGAAGAATACTGTAGTTTTAGTAGTTTCTTTTAGTTGATAATGTATTAAGCTAGAAAGAGAAACTTGACTTTTGTAAATAATGAGTGTTAGCACTTTGTGACCTTGTGTATTATAATATGTTCCAAGATACCTTTATGGAATGGTTTGCCAGTTTTGTGCAAAGCGCGGATATATCTACCCATAACGAAAGTTTGTCAACATAACCCCTCTTCCGATCAAAGGTTACGCATGTGTTTGTGTGAAGTCGGAGGAGGGTGTTACAGGTTGTGTGTGTTGAGTTGTGGTATCCTGTGTTGGTTTGAGTAATACTCGAGTCAGTGTGCCATTTTCGGCTTCTGTGGTTGCCCCGTTTTCTAGTGGTTGAGTGTTTTCTGTGGTTGGTTTTGTGGCACTCGCGCTTGGCATTGCACAGTTCGTGGTGGGTGCATTGCCAACCATTGTGGATTTTTCCGATCGTATGCCAGGTGGTAAGTCTGGAAACCGATAGTGGGACTCCTGTCTGTGTCCTTGGTGGCAGTGAGGTCTATCGATTGCCAGTACTTGACCGTGTGAGTCGTTATGTCTTGGGTTGCCTGGTTCTGACCTAACCTTATAGGGTTTTGGAACAATTTTTTTTAAAAAGTTATTTCTATCTAAAATTTATGTTAAGTTCTCTTTCAAATTTAAATTTAAAATTATGAGAATGTGATGTTATGTGTTTGGTAAAAATAATAAAAATTTTAAAATTATATAATGTGTTTGGGGCTGGGCGGGGCAGGGGGGGCGGAGTTGCCGGGGCGGGGCAGGGGGGAGGGGGGGGTGGGGGAGGGCGCAGGGGGGTGGGGAGGGGATGGGGGAGGGCACCGGGTGGGGGGTTGGGTGTTTGCAGGCCTATGGGGGGATTGGAGGGCACAAGAGTGGGGGGGAGGGTGCTGCAGGTTGGGGGTGGTGGGGAGGGCACAAGGGTGGGGAGGGTGAGATGGCGGGGGGAGGGTGCTGGGTGGGTGGTGTTCGCAGGGGGCAGGGAGGGTGAGATGGCGGGGGGAGGGTGCTGGGGGGGGGTTTGCAGGGGGGATGGGGGGGAGGGTGCTGGGTGGGGGTGTGGTTCGTAGGGGGCAGGGAGGGATGGGAGGGTGCAGGGGGTGGGGGGGGTGAGATGGGGAGGCCGCAGGGGTGGGGGGAGGGAGTGGGTGCTGGTGGGGAGGGGGGGATGGGGAAGGCGCAGGGGGTGGGGGGGGGAGGTTCTGGGTGGGTGGGGGGTGAGATGGGGGGGGGGGGGGGCGCAGGGTGGGGGGAGGGGGTGGGGATGGGGAGGACACAGGGGATTGGGGGGGGGGGGGGGGCGCAGGGTAGGGGGGAGGGGGTGGGGATGGGGAGGACGCAGGGTGGGGGGTGGTGGGGGGGTGGGGGGTTGGTTGTGAGAGGAGTGATGTGGTTTTTAAAAAAAAAAACAGGTTCATCCTTGTTTTTATTTTAAGGGAGTTTACTTAGGTAAAAGTTGTTCTTTAAAATAAAAATGTTTACCAAACTGTCATTGTGTTTGGTCTCTTTCTTTTTAAATTTAAGAGAGAAAATTGAAAAAAAAGTGTAACCAAACACCTATTAGACGTCTTTTCGACCTTGTCACTGTGTGTTGTGCTTATGGAGTGTGTTCTGTTTTTGGTTTTCCTCTGACTCCGCATTCGTTTGGTGTCCTTGTCGGACCACGAGAAAGGTCTTGGTGAGACCGAGTGGTGTTGTGGATGTCGTTCCACATGTTGAGGGGTTTTCCACGTCTCTGTTTCCTCTTGGACTCTGGTTTTCCTTGGGAGGCTTCCCTTTGGCTGTGTGGCCGATACTAGCTGTCGCTAGCCGCGTGAGGCCATTCCTCTAAGCCCGTGGTTGACTCGTAGGTGTTTTTCGAGTTGTCGCCAGTGACTGTATTTTCTGTCGGGTTTTGCTGGCGACAGACGTGGGTTACTGACCGGATTGGTTTTAACGGCGAGGTCTGTTGATGACTTCAGCCACGTGGTTTTTGGCTGGTGGTTCCATTCATCTTCAGTCGGTTGGCGTGTGCCACGCTTGTGGAGTTGTCAGCATCCGATTGTGTGCTCCATGCCCATCTGGGGTATGCGGTGTGGGCTATCAGTTGTCTAGTTGAGCACTCCACGTGTGGCTGTGTCGCTGTTGTGGCCACCAAGAAGTCGTGGTGAGACTTAGTGGCCTTTTTCTCGTTGGCTGTTTCTTGCTGTGTTCTTTTCCCTCGGGTTGTCAGATCGTTTCGAGTGAGTTGTTCCTACCCCTGTTTTACTTTCGTGCTTCGACTTTATTTTGTAATTTCGAGGACGAAATTGTTTTAAGTGGGGTAGGATGTGAGGACCAGGAGGGGAGGGGGAGATGGTCCCCCCTTTCCCATGCACGTCATGTGTAGTGGGCTCCGAAAATAGGCCGCTTGGCCATTTTCGATAAGGGGGTCAGGCCCTCCTCCACTTCGCCCTCTCCCAACCCTCTTCTTCCTCCTCTTCTTCCCTCCCCGTTCTCTTTCTCTCTCTCTTTCTCTCACGTTTTCTCTCCCTGCTCGCTCTCCTTCTCTCCCGTCTGTGTACCTCGCCGTGGAGGAGGAAGTTGGAGTCGCCGCCGCCTGCTTCCCTGCGCCGCTGCTGCCCCTGCCGTGTCGCCGTCGCCTTCTTCCCCTCGCCGCCACGCCGCTGCTATCTCCGCCGCGTTGCCGTCCCCCCCCCCCCCCCCCCTCTCGGCGTTGGAGGAGGCTGCCCCGGGGATTCGCCGTCGGCGGGTCCTACCGCTGAAGTAGGTTCCCTCCACCCTCTCCGGCGTCGGCCTAAGCCTCCCCCCCACTGTGTTGGCCGAGCATCCCCCCCTCCTCTCTATCCAGCTCTCTCTCTCTCTCTCTCCTCTCTCTCTCTCTCTCTCTCTCTCTCTCCTCTCGGGCTGCCGACGGTGGCCGAGGATGGCCGGCGGCAGCTGGCGCCCCTCCCTCGCCGCCGGCGCTGGCGCCGGTGCTGGCCTCCCGGCCGTCCCCCCCTCCTCTTTCCCCCTCACCTCCTTGCGTTGCAGAGGAGGTGTCGGGAGGAAGAAGGAGGGTGGCGCAGTGCACCCAGATCCGGCTGGGATCTGAGCGGAGCCTTGCCCCCTGACGCACTGCGCCGGGGCACTGGCCAGGGTTCCCTTGCGGCACATTGCACCGGTAGACCCTTTTGGGCCCATTTGACCTCTATTTTGGGCCGTTTTCGCACCGTTTTCCATATGTTGTTGCTCCGGATGTGCCGGTGGGCCAGCCCAGGGTTGGTGGCCATTTTGTCGAGCCACATGGTTGTCGGGCCCATCTGGGTCGGCTCCGACCGGGCCGATAGTGCCTGTTGACCGGCCAACCAGGGGCAGTCGTGCAGGGTTTTCGGCACCCGTCGGGGGTGTGCCGAGGGCCGTCCGACTGTCTGGGGTAGTAATATATATCTTTTGAGTCATCGTACCGGGTTCCTCAGTTTCTGGGCCTGCCCGGGTCGGCTCCGACTGGGCCAATGGGGCCGTTTGACCCGGACAGTCGCGCTGGGGTTTCTGGCACCCGTGGGGTAAGTTCTGAGGGCCGATCGACTGTCCGGGGTGGTAATATTAGCTTTTTGTGGTTGATCGTGAATCAAGTACTTTAGCGGATCTGTTTTCGCACCGAGTTTCCGTTCCGTACTCGTGACGCTTGTGCTGACTCCCTAACACTGCGCCTTACTAGTCTTCGCCCTGTGCTTTGGCACTTGAGGGCTTGTCCCAGCGCACGGTGCACTTTGGGGTTGTTACCATTTCCCGGGAACCCTGTCCTCGTGGGCCCGTTGAGGGTGGTCTCCGAGCCACGAGTGCGTCCGTCGAGTGTTTCTCCGAACGAAGGGGAAAATGGTGTTGGACAGCGGCGTTGAGTCGTTTGTTGAGCTCACTTAGTTGGTCTGGGTCCCGCAGAGTTTGAAGTGTCGCGGTGCAGGCCAGCTAGTCCGTTCTCACTGCCTCGCCTTACACGATTCTGGAGCTGTGTCAGGAGGACAGGCGTGGGATCGTAGTCCGGCCAGACTACGGCTTGTGGTTGTGTTTGTCCACGCGTCTCACTCCGACGGGAGGGGAGACCTAGACTCGTGGTCGAGCGGTAAGACGCCGGTGGATGCACCTGACCACTGACTAGTAGTGGCTAGGTTGTGGCTAGTGTGTGTTGTCCAGACAAGGGTTTTACGTCTGCTTGTGCAGTTTTGTGGCGTGCTCGGAGCACGTTACCGAGGTTGAGATTGTGCGTTGTTGTGCCGTGTTGGCGGTACTTGTGGACTTGAGTACTTTCCGTTATTTATTTCAATACTTGCTCAGTTGTGTTATTATTTTATTATTTTACCTGCTCAGTTAGTAGTCTTATTACTTGAGTTACCACCGCCCTTCCCTTGGTGTAGTTAGCTTATTTACTTTAGTACCACTGTTCTTCCTGCCTAGTTTAGTTATGTTGTTCTTGTTTCCGCTGTTGAACCGGTGAGGGGTTGGGTTCCCTGTTGGGCTTCGTTCGCGAAACTCATCCCCCCTTACTTCCTTCTAGGTTTGAGCTCGAGGGAGCCGGTGCTCGTGTTCGGACGGTCAGCATCGTGCCGCTTGTGGTCAGCAGTGTTGGCCATGGTCAGTTTTTCCTTTTGCACTTGAATTATTATCTGGGACATTGTGTATATTCTTTCTTCCGCTGTTGTATTTCTTTATATTGTTTAGCTATTGTAACTTGTTGTATATCTCACTAGACATATTTCTAACCCTTCCGGGTCTTCGGATCCGTCGGTGGCAGTCCAAGGGTCGGGTACTTGGAGGGTTCCAGTTATCAGATTCTTGGGTCGTTACAAGCGGTCTGAACCGGTCAGCGCCATCTCCACTACCACCACTACTACCACCTCCAATGTGATCATTATATAATATTATGATATGACTAATGTATTCCATTAGATCAACACCAAGAATCTAAAAATAGAAACAATACTGTAACGTCTTAAAATTTATAATAAAATATTAATATGACACTAAAAATAAAAGAGATAGTAAATTATACGTAAGATATGGCCACTTATATAAACATAATTATCTTTAATTTTAAAATATTTTATATTATTATTATAATTCTATTACTATTTTTAATTGTGCGCATTTTGACAGGACGACATTCGGTTCTAAAAATTAAATAAATATAGATATCATTATTACTAGAAAAATATACTGATTCTAAAAATATAAATATTAGAAATTATTGATACATATATGTAGAGATTAAGTCGACCTAATAATTTTTGAGATAATTTTTATTTGAAATTAATTTTAAAAAATAAATTAAAATTATTATAATTTATATCATCTCTTAATTACTTATATTTAAATTTTTATCTCAATTAGACATCATTTAGACCCTTAAATGCACCAGATGTGAGAGGAGAAAAAAAAAACAGATTTAAACAGTCTACCGCAAATTGAACCGTACTGATCCACAGCGTACCGTGACGTGTCGCAGCGGCTCGCCTGAGTCACCCCAATAGGGTGACTCGACCGTGCCATGGCTTGCAACAACCATGGCACAGTGCGGTTTAGCTAACCGTGGAGGTTTATATATAAATATTCTAAATATCTTCTTGATCTTCGTCATCGCAAATTATGGGTTTTAAAAAATATTTTATATCTATATGAATATATATATACATATAAATATAAAATTTAACAAAGATTCTGTGCTATTAATTTTTTTTAAGAGAGGTACATGTGTAAAAAAAATCTAAACAAAATGTATCATTATTCTGAGATTTCTAGTAACACTATTGAAACAGATATTGGAAAAAATTTCGTAATAGCATGGCGTACAAAGATAAAAACTTGGTTTTAAATGCACCCACGTGAAAACCGGCCTCCTCCCGCGTTCACGGAAGCCGGGGAAGAAAGTACTCCGCGGGGGACAGGGGCAGAGCAACCGCCGGGGGCACCCAATCCCCCCTTTAAAACGTGGGGAGTTCTGGCCGCCACGTGTTGCGCTTTTGTCAGCGCCTACGCAGCGGGAAACTGAGGGAGACGCAGCAGGTGCATTTGACGGACCGTGGACCCAACCGAGTCGCGTGTCCGCGCCACCCAGCCACTTGCGCGGTGCACCGTTCTTCACCACCCAATTAGGAGCAACACTTTCTGACTGGTCGGACACTCGAGTTTTGGTAAGATGTGGAGCGCGGTACTAGATTAATTGCAACTCTTTTACTTGTTTTTTTTACGGGTATTTTTTTTGAACTCCCAAATTAAAGTCCTCCCCCAACAGCCCACTCAAAGGCATTTAAGCACAAAATAAAAGTTAAAACCACAGTAGGATTTAGAGGTGATGAGATATAGTAGGATTATATAGGGGGAATATTAGTACTTTTTTTTTTACAATTTAAAACCAAGCACAATTGGCACCTAAAACCTAAAACTTGAAGATTAGTGGGGGCCTTTTCTTTGATAAAAGTATTGAGAACTGTATAGCAGATAATATCATAATTTCTGACCTGTATGATCGCTACATGATGAAACTCCACGTCAGATCTTTGTCAGCAATAGATTGAAGTCCGTAACTTAAAGGGAATGTGAAGTTAAAACAGACCGACATATCAAGGGAAGATCTATATATGTGATCCCCATCTTGGTTCTGTCATTACCAACTTTAAAACCCAAATTCACCTTTTTTTAGGAATCAAAACTGAGCTGTGTAAATAAATGGAGCCACGTAGAATTCGGCGGATCAAATAAAATCCCACGAATTGTTGTGTTTAGGCGGAACGGAAGCCGTCATATGGAGCGGAGGAGGCCGTTTTGAGCTGATGCTGCCATGGCGGGGTCGTCGTCTGCAGGATCGAGATAAAGATCACTTTAATCCATCCCGTGTCTAAAAAAGGATAGGCTCTTATCGTGTGGGGCCCAACGGCAGGCCCAGTAGCTGCCTGGACGCGGCGCTCCGCCCCCGTGGAATGGATGCGCCTGCCGGGTCAAGCCTGACTCCCGCCCGCCTCTGCTACGCTACTCTTCAGATCTCTCTCTCTCTCTCTGGCGCTCGGCCACGGCAAGCTGGGTTCCGTTCTATAAATAGTGTTTGTCGCAAGAACAAGACAACACTACGAGCACGCAGAGGGACACACGTCCGTCGAAGAGGGAGAGGAGGAGGCGGGAGGAAGAAGGAAAGGAGGGGAGTTTTCTGCGAGGGGTTTGTGTTGTTCTGTAGTAGAGTTCTTGCTGCATCCATTATCTTGGAGGAGGAGTGCCCGCTTTCATGGCGTTGGAGCTGTCGAAGATCCTACCCAGGGTCCTCATCGTTTCCCGGCGCAGCGTCCGCAAGAACAAGTTCGTCGACTTCGTGGGTAAGCGTCCGCCCCGCCGCCCGCGTCCGTTGCTTCTGCAAAGATCTGTCTTTGCTTTCTTTTGTTGATGGGCGGTGTTGGTGCGTGTTGTGTTGCAGGGGAGTACCATCTCGATCTGATCGTGAAGTATGGGGCGGTGCCGGTCATCGTGCCGCGCGTCTCCGGGGTGCACATGCTGCTCGACAGCTTCGAGCCCATCCATGGCGTCCTCCTGTGCGAGGGGGAGGACATCGACCCCTCCCACTACCAGGCCGAGGTCTCCGGGCTGTCGCCGGAGGAGCTCGAGGAGATCCGCAGCCTCCATGTCAGCGACACCTCCATCGACAGTGAGAAGGACTCGATCGAGCTCCGCCTCGCCAAGCTCTGCCTCGAGCGCAACATCCCCTACATGGGCATCTGCCGGGGGTCCCAGGTCCTGAACGTCGCCTGCGGCGGCACTCTCTACCAGGACGTCGGGAAGGAGCTCTTCAAGGAGGGTCGAGAGGCCATCGCCCACATCAATTACGACGACTACGACGGCCACCGCCACGCCGTGCGGGTGGTGGAGGGCACCCCGCTGCAGGCCTGGTTCGGGGAATCCCTCGAGGAGGACGGCGGCATGGAGCTCATGGTGAACAGCTACCACCACCAGGGGGTGAAGAGGCTGGCGGAGCGGTTCGTCCCCATGGCCTTCGCCCCCGACGGCCTCGTCGAGGGCTTCTACGACCCCGACGCTTACAACCCCGAAGAGGGAAAGTTCATCATGGGGTTGCAGTTCCACCCGGAGAGGATGAGGCACCCTGAGTCCGATGAGTTCGATTACCCCGGCTGCCCATCTGCCTACCAGGTAAACCCTGCAATGCCGCAAAGATCCGATCTTGTGGATCTGTTCATAGATCAGAAGTTCTTGCGGACGACCAGAATTCTAAGCTTCTCTGCGCGGTTGATGCAGGAATTTGTGAAGGCAGTCGTCGCATACCAGAGGAAGGTCGCCAGCAGCTCGGCCCCCGTGGGCAGGGGTCTGCAGATGAACCGGGAGATGGAGAAGAAGAGGAAGATCATCGTGCGGAGCTTCTCCCTTGCCAGGGACATGTATGCTTCGAGGGCGGCCTTGCCTCCGTGTGAAGAGCCCGCGCTGGAAGAAGGAGCTGAGTTCCTCGAGGTAATTAACATAGTTCTGACAGAGCAGAGCTACCTGGGAGGGATCAGGATCCTAAACCTCTGTGTTCCTGTGAATTGGTTGAATGTTGCTACGTTGTTTGTGATAGAACCTAAGTTGGCGACCCATCATTTTTGTTTTAACCAGTGCATTCATTCCATTCTGACTAGTTTTTCCCTTCTCTCTGTTTTGCAAATCTGCAGTCCAACATGGCGCTAAGTTTACAGCAAGAGAACAGGCTGAAGCAGATGGGGGCGACGGTGAGGAACGCGTCCTCCTACATGAAGAAGCTGAAGATGAACGAGGATAAGGAGACGGTGGCAAGAAATGTGATGGGGAAGATGTCCATAGAGCAGCTGTCCGAGCTTCTGTCTTTCTATCACATGATAGGGCAGATCTGCTCGGATGTGTTGGAGAGAAAGCTGCTGACTTCATTGTGAGAAATTGGGATATCAGAAGGAATCAAACTGGAGGACTTGTGTTTCCAGGGGGAAGCCCAAAACTTGGGTTCTCTTCAGCTCCTTCTGTGCCTGGTACCTGCCTGCAGTGTTCTTTGTTTTCTGTTTATTTCTTCTCCAAACGCAGGCAGGTTGCTGCAGAGATTTCATCTTGTCACAGAAGCTGATAATGTAAACATCATCTTGTCATAAATCCAAGGAATCCCTGACACTTGGTACTGCAGATTTGCACTGAACTTGTGGGTCACTTGGTACTCTTCCTCTTGCTTCACCATGCTATGAGATAATGTGATTAAAACCTGTATAGAAGTCGTTTATCTGGTGCTGCAGATGCCAATTTAGCAGTGTAGACGTGAAAGAGTAAGATTGCTGCAAAAAGAGGATATGGGATAGAAAACAAGTTGGGGTCTCGGATGCACCATCAGCGAGAATTCTAGGAATTAACCCAACAACTATGACATCCCTTTGGTGCTTATCTGTCCAATGAACAGAGAGGATTTAATGTGGAATGCCTTCTAAGGTGTATCATCTAGTGCCATCTTACTCCAATTTATCAAGTTCCTGTATGTAGTAATTGTACTATTTAAATAGTAGAGAAGCCCCTCAGTTCTCTCTCATGGCATCAATGGCAGCCCTTGTAACTCTTATCCTAAATGGTATGGCTTGTTGCCTTCAGGAGCTTTTAAAAATGTTTCTTGTTCTCACAGAAATAAACTTAGGTACTTGAAGCTTAGTGATCTTTACGTGTTGTGTTCTTGGATCTCTCAGAAGCTAATCACTGGGATAAGTCTCCATATATGCACCCCTTTGACATGGGCCCCATTTCCTTTCTCACAGATCCAGCTCTTTCTATCTGGCTTTGCAATGATCTGCTCTCTTTCAACTCAAGTTGATTTAGACATAAATTTCATAAAATTATTGAAATAAATGTCTTGACATTTTCTGTAATGAAGGTGCCCTCTACATTTCATGTATTCTTTAACTTCTGGTGGAAAAATTGGAAAAAAGAATCAAATGATGGTATTTGAAACAAATGATACGGACCTTGCTGTCCCCATGGTCATTGCTGGAGCTTTTACAGGGGTCTCCTCTGCCAACTGATCTATGCTTTGCACAAAGGTAAGCTGGGAAAGTGTGATGAATGGTGCTCGGGTTGCATCAGATGCCAAGGCCAGCATCAACCTTACAGGATTCAGTTGTCTTTTAAATCTACGAAGGAATGGAGCAGTATAGTTCCAATGGACAGGGACCTCATTTTTTCAAACACTAGCTTGGTTCAGATGATTGAAAGCATCCTCCAGGAACATTCAGGTTGTGGAGTCTTAAATTGGAGGTCTCATAAGTTAGCTTCCTTGGTCTGCTTTAGGAAGGATTTGCTGATATGTCGTCTAATTTGTTGTCATCTTAACAGATCTTGCATGAGATCGAGGGCAATAACTTAAAACTCACTGAGATGGCATCAAATTGAAGGGAAGTGGTCAGAAAGTCGTAGGCTCGTAGCAAATGGTCTTTGGTCATATGCATCTTCTTGATGTAGAACTAGGAGAAAAGCTTTGGAATAAGTAGATAATACTCGGGTACACCAAGAATCAAGAGCTGGACATTCAGTCATGTACCACCTTCCACGTACCACAATATCACCAACTTTCTACAACTGAACACTGTATCTGGCACTGCAAACAAACTAAAACCTGATGTCTATCTGCTGGTCACCACACACACACGTGTATGCATTCTGCTAATTACAAACTAGAACAAGTGCACATAACAAGTAATGTACAGAAAACAAATAGAGAATCATGATATAAAAATGAACACAAATAACCATAAGTGTCACAACTGTAAATGTCACAGCATATTAAGGGAACTAACAAGACCCATCCGTGTCTATAAGACTTGTCTCAATATGCTCAAAGGATACATCATAATTTTTCATTCTATCTCTCTATCTCTTAGAGTAAAATACTTTATATCCAAGGCTCTACCACCCTTGGATGTCTTATTGTTCTTAGAGTAGAAAATCGCAGCAGAATTGTCACAATAGATTCTCATTGGCCTAGCAATGAAGTCCACAAATGGCAAAGCTGTGATCAAATTCCGCAACTGAATGACATGTCCACTAGCCTCATAACAAGCAATAAACTCTGCCACTATGGTGGAAGTTGCTATGATACTTTTCTTCTCACTGCACCAACTTACAGCTCCCCCTGCCAAGAGGAAGATGTACCTTGAAGTAGACTTTCTAGTATCAAGACAACCACCATAGTCAGCATCTGCATAGCCAATGACCTCCAACTGATCTGATCTCCTGAATGTGAGCATGTAATCCATAGTGCCTCTGAGATATCGCATGACCTTCTTGGTAGCCTTCTAATGATCAATGCCTGGGTTACTCTGGTATCGACTGAGCATACCCACAACAAAAGCAATGTCTGGACGTGTACAAGTCTGCAAGTACATCAGGCTGCCAACTGCTGAAGCATAAGTAATTGACTCCATCTGCTTCCTTTCAAGGTCATTCTTGGGACACTGTAATTCACTGAATTTATCTCCTTTAAGTATTGCTGCCTTATCAGGTGAACAAGATTGCATATTGAACCTCTCCAAGATCCTTGAGATGTAAGCTTTTTGAGAAAGACCAAGAGTGCTTGAGGGTCTATCTCTGGTGATCTCAATGCCAAGCACATAGCAGGCATCACCCATATCCTTCATCTCAAAATTCTTGGACAAGAAAACCTTTGTTTCATGCAACAAACTAAGATCACTACTAGCGAGCAAAATATCATCCACATACAAAAGCAAGATAATGAACTGGCTCCCACTGACCTTTAAGCAAAGGCATTCGTCAATGACGTTCTCCTTAAACCCAAAGGACATAATTTTCTCATTAAACTTGAGAAAACATTGGCGGGAGGCTTGCTTAAGTCCGTAAATGGATTTCCTTAGCTTGCACACCATGTTCTTTTCCTTCAACATGAAACCCTTGAGGTTGTTCTATATACACTTGTTCATTTAGGTCCCCATTGAGAAATACAGTTTTCGCATCCATCTGATGTAGCTCAAGATCAAAATGAGCCACCAAGGCCATGACCACCCTGAATGAGAGCCTTTTACTCACTGGAGAAAAAGTCTCATTGTAGTCAATGCCTTCCCTTTGAGTGAAACCCTTAGCTACCAATCTGGCTTTATGTTGTTCAACTTTACCTTTAGAGTCCACCTTAGTCTTGAATATCCATTTACATCCAACACGTTTGGACCCTTTAGGCAAGTTAACAAGGTCCCAAATCTGATTTTTAACCATAGAGTCAACCTCTTCTTTCATGGCTTCCAACCAGTGGGTAGACTTTTCACTATTTATGGCCTGTGAAAATGACACGGGATCATTAATGCTACCCCTGTCAACACTATCTTCCTGAAAATATACCACAAAGCCATCAGATATAGCAGGTCTTTTAACCCTTTCGGATCTACGCAGCATTGGCCCTTGATCCACCTGTGGAGGAGGATGGCCTATTGGCTCCTGATCCACCTCTAGAGGTAGTAGACCATCTGCAGTAATTTCTGGTGGTTCCTAAGTTAAGGGAGGTGGGACAACTGCAACAGGTTGCTCCCCCTGCATGTCATTCTGAGGAATGAACATGGGAACAAAGTTGTCAGTTGCAGCAGGTGTAGGTGCTTGATCCTACAACTCCTCAAAAGAAAGCTCTCGAGGAGGTCCACTCCCACTAACTCCACCATCTCTTAGAAACCTTGCTTTATATGATTCCACTATGATGGGCACATATGATGGACAATAGAATATGAATCCCTTTGATTTCTATGGATAACCAATGAAGAATCCACTGGTTGTTCTGAAATCAAAAGCCATTTCATGTGAGTTATACAATCTGGCCTCAACTGAACATCCCCATGTGCGCATATAGCTCACATAAGGTTTCATACCACACCACAACTCATAAGGAGTTTTAAGAGCAGCCTTCATAGGAACCTTGTTCAGAATATGTGCAGCTGTCTTTATGGCCTCTCCCCACAATGATAAGGGAAGAGTCAAATGACCAAGCATTGTCCTGACCATTTCTTTAAGTGTTCAGTTCCTTCTTTCAGCAACTCCATTTTGGTATGGACTGTCAGGCGTAGTGTACTGAGCCACAATGCCTTCCTCTTTAAGGAACCTAGCTAATGGTCCTGGTCTTTGACCCATCTCAGTATATCTTCCATAGTATTCGCCACCTCTATCTGACCTGACTACTTTGATAACCTTTCCTGATATTCTCTCTACTTCCTTCTTAAAATCCTGAAAGACATTAAAGACATCTGCCTTTTCAAGAAGTAAGTAGAGATACATGTATCTAGAGTAGTCATCTATAAAGGTAACAAAATACTTTTGTCCAGTTAGACAGGGTGAAAAGGACCACAAATGTCAGTGTGTATAATCTCTAATATTTCTGAACTTCTAGTGGCATCCTTATTCGGCGAGTGTGTAAGTTTTCCTTTAATACAATCCACACATGTATCAAAGTCAGTGAAATCTAAAGAGTGTAAAACACCTTCTCCCACAAACTTCTTCAGCCTCTTTATGGAGATATGACCTAGTCTCCTATGCCACAACATTGATGAGTTTTTATTTATTCTACCACGCTTATTGCCAACTGTATTATGTAGGCAATAATAGGGTTGTTCAACCACACGATCAAGACACATTTTATATAAATCATCAACTAATAAACCAGTACCAATTACAACTGAATCCTTGATAATCCTAAGAAAAGAGTTTCCAAAAGAGAAAGTAAACCCTCCCATATCAAGTTTTGATACTGAAATTAAATTTCTAGAAAAAGATGGAACATAGAATGTGTCCTCCATATCAAGAACAAATCCAGATGCTAAAGTAAGCCTATAAGTCCCTACAGCCTTCACTTGTCATGAATCTCATTTGATAGATGTTCTTGAAAGTACTTGGTAGATTAATTCTGGTTCTACTGTTTATATTGTCAAATCTATGCAGAGGTTCCTGTTCCAAAGGCCTCCACATCAGGGTGAACAAAGCATCCTTTCGGGGAATAAGACACGTTCACAACATAGGATGAGAGATTACCTCTGCCTTTCTTTTCCAGCCATGCCTTGTACTTTACACAATCTTTCTTTAGATGTCCAACTTGACGGCAGAAGAAGCATTTGCTATTTTACCTTCTTTCTTCTTCTTCTTGCCCTTCTTCTGGACATTCTTGCCCTTCTTAGCTTGAGCATCTCCCTTATGAAAGGTGATACGGGTAGGTCTTGAGGCGCTCAGCCTGGCCACACCTCGTCTGACAAAGAGACCCCAATCAGCCAAGACGGCCGAGCTAAGTCTTATGACGCTCCGACCCGATTCGTCCGAACCGTCTCCCCTCCTTAGTAACAATGTATTTTCCAGACTTTCCAAAGAATGACTCGTTCGACACAGAAAATGAGTAAGGAAGAGGTCTGGAGATCACGATCACTGCCACCTATAGCCAGGGTCATTCCAGCTAACCTGTCGTTTATGACCTCGGCCTGTGGAAATCAGGGGCACACTTGTAGCAGAATTTCCCCAATCACTTCCAATAATCTCGTTCAATCAACTCCTATAAAGAGAGGTGGAGACCATTCGCCCAAAGGTACGCAACTTCTAGCATGAGAACTCTTTTCTCCGACCTCCCGAGCTAACTTGATTGTCAGAGTCTCTCACCACCGAGGAGCCTCGGTGGTCTTGCAGGTTAGGAGCTCGGCAGCACCAGCCTCGTCATCAAGCCATCTTCCTTCGGGTCTGTTCTGCATGAGCCAATTTCTTTGCTCCAGCAGCAACATTTGGCACTGTCTGTGGGAATTACTTACAAAAAGCTTTCATGGCACCCAAGGGAAAGATGGTGGCTTGTTCGTCAGTAGATGAGATCGTCCCTGCTACCACTGTGGAAGAGGCCGTCGGAGGCGGTTCTGGCGCCGGAGAGCAAGATTCAAACACCTCCTCTCATCTCGACCACGTCGAGCAGATGATCGCGGGGCTTCATTAGATGCTGGCTTGGATGGAGCAAAACCAACAGGCCGCGACGGCTCAAAACGAGGCCGCAAGTCACCCGATCGCCCCCGCAGCAGTCATCCCCGACGACGTCGGGCCCGCGGAGGTTCGGGCTGCTCCTCTAGCAATGTCGGCTAGCCATGCTAATGTCCAAGCAGTGGCGCCGTGCTCTCGGTGCCAGTTCCACCGCATGTCCTGGCGGTGCCTGTGGCCCCCGCCGCGGCAACGGAACATGTATTCCTAGGGCGATCGAAGTCGACCACTACTCGATCGAGTCGACACCCGCACTTGCGAGCCTGCTACAGGCGGAGCCCCGATGGAGGAATGACCTCCAAGAGATGAATAGAAAAATCGAGGCTCTGCATCGTGGCTCTCGTGTCCCCTCGGTGGCAACACTATTGTCCACCTCGCCATTTATCGAGGAGATTACCTCGGCCCCAATCCCCATGAAACTGCAACTCCTAAAATTCTGGCAGTACAACGGGACGACTAATCCTGTTCATCACCTTGATAACTTTCAGGGGCAGGTCGAGATGGTGAATATCTCTGATGCATTGAAGTGCCGATCCTTCATGTCCACCCTTGACGACGCCGCGCTGTAATGGTTCAAGGCGTTGCCAGCGCGATCGGTGGCGAGCTTCCCCGACCTGGCACAACGCTTCCTTGACCATTTCTACAACACGGTGCAACACTCTCTGTGCACCGACGATATATGGCTCATCGTGCAGAAGGAGGCCAAGCTCTTCCGTGACTACGCCAAAAGATTCCATCTTGAAGTCATGAAGGTAGCAGACCTCGACCTGAGGACGGCCATCAACATCCTGACAAGGGTCTGTTCCAATGCGCTGTTCGTAGTCTACATCGCCAAAAAGCCACCCGTGAGTCTCTCCGACCTCCTTTCTAGAATGTAGAAGTACGTGAGGTTGGAGTCCACCCTCGGCGCAGCTGGCAAGCTCGAGCACCCGTCTGAGCTGGGGTCCACAAGTGGGGCACCCGCACCGAAGAAGTCAAGGAGAGAGGAGCCTGCTACGCGCGGGGAAAGGCGGTTGGATCCGAGTCGCCGACCAGATGAATCTCGCTGCATCTGGGATCTACCTCAATTTGGCAGGCTCCCCTCTAAGATTCTGCCCATCATAAAAAAGCTGCCGGAGTTTCGACGTCCCGAGCCGATGGCTAGGCCCCCGTCAGGGCGTGGAGCTAACTTGTACTACGAATATCACAAGGAGTTCGGGCACACTACCGACCAATGCCGAAGCCTCAAGGTGGAGATCTCGGAGATGCTGCGGCGTGGAATCATCGGGAAGGACGTCGTAGACAGGCGACCGAAGATGCGTACCCCCGAAGAAGAGCGTGGAGCGCAAGGGGACAAAGGGGCGGTGCTGGTCCTAGCTAGCGGCTCGGCGGGCGGAGGTGACATCAGAAGGAAACAGAAGGCATATGCGTCGGCTGCGAGTTCGGGCTCTAGGAGACCGACGCCGGGGGCGCGGGGAGTTATTACTCTTTTCGAGGAAGATGTAGCCAGGCTCAGCCTCCCCCATGACAACGCGCTGGTTATACATGCCGACACTGATGGATACGATGTACACCGCATTTTAGTTGATAATGGAGCCGCACCAGATGTCCTTTTCTACGACTGCTTTGTAAAGATGACCAACCTGAGCTCCGAGCTCAAGCCGGTCACTACGCCCCTCTTTGGGTTTAGCGGAGCCCCCGTGAGTGCCGAGGGGTCGATCAAATTAAAGGTTACACTTGGCACCCGACCACATCATGTAACAGTTGAGGTCGACTTCCTTGTGGTAAAAGTAAAGTCGGCTTACAATGCGATTTTTGGTCAGGGCCTCTTGAGGAAGTTAGGAGGAGTCCCCTCTACCTACCATAAGAAGCTGAAATTCCCTATACCGAACTGGATAGGCGAGGTCATGGGGAACCAAACTGAGGCCCGTCGGTGCTATGTAAACTCAATTAAGGCAAAGGAGCCAGTCGTTTCTGAGTATAAGCCTGTTCATGATGAGAATGCAGAAAGGCATGAGCCCGCCGAGCAGACAAAGCAAGTTGGGATCTCGGGAGAGAGGTCGGTGGTCGTCAGTGCCGAGCTTCAAGGGTTGGAGGAGCAGGTAGTAGATTTTCTTAAAGAAAATGGAGACGTCTTCGCGTGGTCGGAGAATGACCTTTCGGGGATCGACCCGGAGGTCATCCAGCATCACCTGAACGTCGACCCCAAGATGCGACCTGTGCGCCAGAAGAAGCGGCCGTTGTCGACTGACCGGCAGGAGGCGGTAGACGACAACCTCGCAAAGTACCTACACACGGGGACGGTTCGTGACGCCTTATACCCCAAGTGGGTGGAAAACATCGTCCTCGTAAAGAAGGCAAATGGAAAATGGTGCATGTGCATGGACTTCACCGACCTAAACAGAGCATGCCCGAAGGACAGCTTTTCGCTTCCTCGCATCGACCAACTTGTCAACTCTACGGTGGGGCACGAGCTTCTGAGCTTCCTCGACGCCTATTCCGGGTATCATCATGTAACACCCAAAAAATTTTATTTATTAGGAAAATGTGAACAATTTTATTATTAAACATAATTATTTTCATGGAATGTAATTAATCTGAACTCAAGATTTTTTGGTGATAATAGATAATATTTCAAGTGTCGTACTCAGAGGTGCGCGCTTCGACAGGGCGACATTGAAATTCTGTAACGAAAATGAAATCCGAGAATACTATAATTTTTAGAAAAAATATAGTGATATCAAAAATATAAATATCCAGATTTGTTGACGTACGGATTTCGAGATTAAGCTCACACAACTATTTTTCGGGCATTTTTTACTAGGTGAACAATAAATTCTAAAAATTAAACTAAAGTCACCATAATTTTTAAAACCTTTTCATTAGCCTATGGTCGAAATTTCAACTTGATTGGATATCATTAGGACACCTAAACAAGGGGTTAAAGGGGCCAGCCGAATTATCACCTAATTACGGTAACCAATTTCTTGAATTAACTGTTGCTCATATGGCAGGAGCTAAGTGAGCCACTTCTCATGGGATTGAAGCTTACATGTTTGTCCCTTAGGTGTAAGGCTTAGAGAGTTGCATGAACCAGGTGGCCTTGGATGGTTAAAGGGGTTTATACCTCGACACCTTGATGGCCGACGTGCCATCGTGCATGGGAATCTGGCTGGGTTATAAAAACACCCCAACATCTATCCTACGAACCTTTCCAACAGTACTCTTCTATACTCTCCTTCTGCTGGGTCTGCTGTGCTGCTGGAGCTGTTGGAGTTGTGTGCGTTGAAGCTGCTGTTGTATTCTTGGAGGTGTCGAGCTGCGCTTGCTGTGGCTATGCTTACACCCTTGCGTGGGTGACTTACTGTTGGAGCTGCTACTTTCACTTCTCTTACCAGAGGTGATGTGAGCTATAGCTACTGGGGACTGCTGCGATTGCACTCATAGTATCATCTTTCTTCCTCCAGCTGCGAGTCCATCGAAGAGAGAGTTTCATCCTTTCTCCAGTTAGGTAGGATTCTTTCTTCTTCCTCCATCTTTGTCTTTTACATGGGCTAAGAAGTTCTTGACCACGTACATGTCTGCCCTTTATCTTGTAAACCATCTTTAGAATAGTGTGATAATCTCTTGTAAGCATGTTTTAACAAGTGTTGTTTAGATGAATTGTATACCCAGTACTTCGTTTTCTAAATTCTTGGCCGATCATGTGTAGGATTCTCTTCCTTTCTCTCCCATTCTTACCCATTTGGCTTGCTATAAAACACCCTATGTAGATGTTCTAATCCTCAAACTGCTACTTTGACTCTGTAAACACTCTTGGAAGTGTGTGTTCATCATGTAGAAATCTTGTTGAGTGCAAGTGATTGTTGTTATAGGAATTGTTCTCCAGTACTTTATTGTTTAGTGTTTCTAGCTAACCAGGAATAGATTGTGCTTTTCCACATGCTATTAATCCTTGTCTTTCATGAAAAAGTAGTGCCCAAAGTAGTGAAAAAGTCTTTCTAGTTGTTAATAATCTTGTTTTGATCCATAGATTTCCTTGTTCAAGCCTTTAAAGTGATTGTAGAGCCCTTTCTTGAAGTTCACCAGGCGGCTGTCGACAGACAGGAAGCACCTGTCGACAGACCCCAAGCTCCCAGAACCCCTGTCTACTGGAAACACTAGTGACTGTCGACAGATACATCTGTCTGTCGACAGATGCACTGGCCTATCGATAGCCAGACCAGGCCTGTCGACAGGCACTGCTCAAAACCAGAATTTGGCTACTGGATGCCAGCATCTGTCGACAGCCACCTCCTGGATGTTGACACACACTGTTTGGGCCAGTGTTCCAGTACCCTTCCTTGTTTAGTCTTTTTCTAACGCTTCAGGCTATTGGGCCAGCAAGCCATTTCCTTCATTCTCTTGGATATTTACTATTATGTCACTCCAAAGATCATTCACATTATCCCATATACTCTTCTTTGGATTGCCCTTGAAGTCTTAAAATACAAGTATCGTCAAGTTGGTTACAATTCCCTGTGTTCAATAACCTGAATTCATATTCTTTGATTACATGAAAGTTTGGAATACTTGAGTACCACAATTAGTTATGAATAACTGATGATGACAATTATTGGGTCCTAGGACCCCACTTGATTAATATGCCTATGCAAATAGGGCTGGTCCAGTCCTGGGAGGAGCACCCGAATTCATTTACGAGCCGTGCGGAATGATAAAGGACGCCGGGATGTTTGGCATTGCATCACTATAATCTAGATTAGTCATCATGTTATTTATCATCAGTTAGATATGATTTGAACCAGAACCTTGGTGTTATCTTGAATTCTTGATCATTTGGTCTTCCAGTCACCTTTGTTATCTAGCCTTGTTAACGGTTAAACTCTTTTTATTGTCCTTGATTATCTTAATTCTTCTGATTAATAGATTGAATCCTATTGGGCTAGTTAGCTCACCAAATCCTATTTTTTTCAGGTTATCTACAGTTCTAGAAGGCGGGACATTGGGATTGTGTGTGGAGAGACCACCCTTGGCGGCGTTTGCTTTTGAATTTGTAAACTGAGAGTTATGTAATACCTATAGACCGGAACTTTGTTATTTTATTTAGTGAAGCCTTCGGGCAAATTTCTTCTCAATTAGTTCAATGTTTACTCTTGATTTTCTATTCGTTCATGTTTCGGCATTTATAGTTATATTAAATGTCGGGACGTGACAGAATGGTATCAGAGCATCGGTTGAGGATCCAAATACTTTAGAGTTATTGGTCTTCAACATCCTGTAGTGACCTGTGAGGATGGGTAAAAAGCCTAAGGTGAAGCTAGATAAGTAAAGTTGGATATAGATTGTGTTGTGTATGAAATAAGTATCTAGAGGTAGGTTCCTCCCTACGATTCTTCTCCACTTTCATAACTTCATGCTTGTAGTCTCTTCATTCGTATAACTATATCTCCTTTTTGTTCCATGTTCTGTAGGACTCCTTCTCTTGCTAAAGAGTTTCATGTTTAAGTGTTTGGCTATGATTACATTTGTCTTTGATTCTAAAAACAACTTAAGGACTATTTTCCTATCCATTGTAATTATGTTTTAGCTAATGTTTGTGTTAGGTGCGAGCATACTTGTGAATATCTTTCTATTAGATGTAAGGAAATGATGTCTAGAAGAGTTGTATTCTCAATGATCATCCTTTCATAAACTTCATATCACCCATGTGTGAAATTTGCACTCTTATTGTCCTAACTATTTTCTTCATGTAAGTGGTGTTTGAGGATGTGAATAAGACCATTTAGATGTTGTTAATCATGTTTGGAATCATAGGAACACTTAGATGAGTATTTTGAGATGTTGAACAATCATTTCTTGGAGTTTAGATTGTACCTGTCGACAGCCAGAACTTACCTGTCGACAGGATTCCTACTTCTAAAACCCAGATAATGCAGAACCACCAGTAGCTGTATCTATCGACAGATGGCTTTCACCTGTCGACAACCGACCTTGGCCTATCGACAGGTAGTGTTCAGACCCCAGGAATTGGTTCTGGGAGGACAGTAGCTGTCGACAGCCACTTCCTGGCTGTCGACATACACCTGTCTGAGGTGTTTAATCTGATCTGTTTCATCATTCATGTCCAACCAAAGGTGTTAGCAGGAACCTTGTAAAATTGAAACTCATATCTTATTTACATTCCATATCATTTAAGTAAATGTTCATTTACTTAAGATATTACATGTAAATAAGGAAGCACCCCCCGTTTGAATCCAATAAAAATATCAAAAAAATTATATCTCTTACCAATAAAAAGTCAACTCTTCCATTGAAGAAGAAAAATGTGATTTTGACGATTCCATCAAAATAACGTCTTTCCAATCTCTCACAATTTGACCTACCTGAAAGTCTCATAATTCAAGTAAACCTTGTAGAATCCAAGTTCCGGTGAAACCACCAGTTTATGTTGACAAATAGAACCAATTCATCCTCAATCAAAATTGACACATTCTTGTGTTGTCCAAACTAGTTGACTCGTATGCATCACTAAACCTCAGTAATTCAGTGTTATTTGTGTGTTGACCTATAGAGTAACCAGAGTCAACACATTAAAAAAAGAGCTTTTGACTTTATGAATTTTCTTATGATATAAAAGACTTGTATTAGATATTTATTACATTTTGCTTGACTTGTAACATTATCAAAACCAAAAACACAACATAAATCATCTGTCATATTTTAAAAAAAAATCCTGTAAGGAATAGACATCATTTAATCACGGAGGTCAATGTATCAAGTAACTAGATACATACAGTAACAACTATACTACTTGTATTAATTAGAAAAGCTGAGTTCTAAAATACAAAATTGATTAACCAAACTTTAATTTGTTTGCTCAGCCAACGGGATGGGAGAAGAAACACATTGGAGAGAGGTTCAGTATGCAATGAACAATCTTGCTCAGTCCTTGGAGCAAGTAATTCCAGTCGGTGATCAAGGGAAAATAGAATTGCATGAAAATATTAGAAGTACAAATCCCCAAGAAACAATGAGTATTACAATATCTATACGGAAGAGAACAGTTCCCTCTAATAAAAGAGAAACAACTGGCAAAAAGATGGTGAAGAGGAACAAGAAGAGCAAAAAGATCAAGAAGGCCAACAAGCAAGAGAATGCCAAGGCGCAACCTAAGGAAGCTTGTGCATATTGTCACAAACTGGGCCATGTCAAAGAAGACTGTTGGTGGAGACTTGGAGCATGTTTGAGGTGCGGAAGTCTAGAGCATCAGATCTCAGAATGTCCTGTACTCTCTCAGAACAAAGACAAGAGTTCAGGAAAACTTGAAGTCACAAGGAAAAGTGACTGAAGCTATTAGAAGTAATTTTTATGTATAAGTCAATAGGATTAGAGTATAGTGAGAAAAGCTTAAAATAGTTGTTATAGCATGTCAAAGCTTGGTAAGTTTTGCCAACCCATGTAATTTTGTAAGGCTAAATTATGAAGTTCTGTACTAGAAACTTTATGAGATGAATAAAATCTTTGTTGCTTATCATCATATTGACAATACTCATCATTCTTGTCATACTTTATTACTCTTCCCAAGGGAATATGTATTTACATAACTCTCTAAGGATTAAGGTTATTCCTTAGTGGGGGAGACTTTAAGTATAATATGCTATTAACAAGGATCTGCTAAACACTTAATATACTATTGCCAGAAATAAAGAACATAGTGAAGGTTGTATCTAATTGAACCCATGATCACAATATGGCTCTTTAATAACTAAAAATGTTGACTAATATCCAAATCCCCATCAACTTACGATGTCATGATAATAGATTATATAGAAGATGTATACATCATGTGACATAATAATCATGACGAGATTGGTAAGACTAATTTGGATTAAATAAAATTTAAAAGGTTGAAAACTTAATCTTTGTGATCCATCCAAACTAGTCATGGAGTTTGGAGGACCAAACTCTTTTCTTAGTGGAGGAGAGTTGTAACACCCCGAAAATTTTATTTATTAGGAAAATATGAGCAATTTGATTATTAAACATAATTATTTTCATGGAATGTAATTAATCTTAACTTAAGATTTATTGGTGATAATAGATAATATTTCAAGTGTCGTACGCAGAGGTGCGCGCTCCGACAGGGCGATACCGGAATTCTGTAATGAAAATGAAATTCGAGAATACCATAATTTCTAGAAAAAATATAGTGATATCAAAAATATAAATATCTGGATTTGTTGATGCACATATTTTGAGATTAAGCCGACACAACTATTTTCCAGGTATTTTTTACTAGGTGAAAAATAAATTCTAAAAATTAAACTAAAATCACCATAATTTGTAAAACCTTTTCATTAGCCTATAGTCGAAATTCCAACTTGATTGGATATCATTAGGACACCTAAACAAGGGGTTAAAAGGTCTAGCCGAATTATCACCTATTTACGGTAACCAATTTCTTGAATTAACTGTTGCTCACGTGGCAGGAGCTAAGTGAGCCACTTGTCATGGGATTGAAGCTTACACATTTGTCCCTTAGGTGTAAGGCTTAGAGAGTTGCATGAACCAGGTGGCCTTGGATGGTTAAAGGGGTTTATACCTCGACACCTTGATGGCCGACGTGCCATTGTGCATGGGAATCCGGCTGGGTTATAAAAACACCCCAACATCTATCTTACGAACCATTCCAACAGTACTCTTATATACTCTCCTTCTACTGGGTCTGCTGTGCTGATGGAGCTGTTGGAGCTATGTGCGTTGAAGCTGCTGTTGTATTCTTGGAGGTGTCGAGCTGCGCTTGCTGTGGCTGTGCTTACACCCTTGCGTGGGTGACTTGCTGCCGGAGTTGCTACTTTCACTTCTCTTACCAGAGGTGCTGTGAGCTATAGCTACTGGGGACTGCTGCGATTGCACTCATAGTATCATCTTTCTTCCTCCAGCTGTGAGTCCATCGAAGAGAGAGTTTCATCCTTTCTCCAGTTAGGTAGGATTCTTTCTTCTTCCTCCATCTTTGTCTTTTACATGGGCTAAGAAGTTCTTGACCACGTACATGTCTGCCCTTATCTTGTAACCATCTTTAGAACAGTGTGATAATCTCTTGTAAGCATGTTTTAACAAGTGTTGTTTAGATGAATTGTATACCCAGTACTTCATTTTCTAAATTCTTGGCCGATCATGCGTAGGATTCTCTTCCTTTCTCTCTCATACTTACCCATTTGGCTTGCTATAAAACACCCTGTGTAGATGTTCTCATCCTCAAACTGTTGCTTTGACTCTATAAACACTCTTGGAAGTGTGTGTTCATCTTGTAGAAATCTTGTTGAGTGCAAGTGATTGTTGTTATAGGAATTGTTCTCCAGTACTTTGTTGTTTAGAGTTTCTAGCTAACCAGGAATAGATTGTGCTTTTCCACATGCTATTAATCCCTATCTTTCATGAAAAAGTAGTGCCCAAAGTAGTGAACAAGTCTTTCTAGTTGTTAATAATCATGTTTTTATCCATAGATTTCCTTGTTCAAGCCTTTAAAGTGATTTTAAAGCCCTTTTTGGAAGTTCACCAGGCGGCTGTCGACAGACAGGAAGCACCTGTCGACAGACCCCAAGCTCCCAGAACCCCTGTCTACTGGAAACACCGGTGACTGTCGACAAATAGCATCTATCTGTCGACAGATGCACTGGCCTATCGACAGCCAGACCAGGCCTGTCGACAGGCACTGCTCAAAACCAGAATTTGGCTACTGGATGCCAGCATCTGTCGACAGCCACCTCCTGGCTGTCGACACATACTGTTTGGGCCATTGTTCCAGTACCCTTCCTTGTTTAGTCTTCTGCTAACACTTCAGGCTATTGGGCCAGCAAGCCATTTCCTTCATTCTCTTGGATATTTACTATTATGTCACTCCAAAGATCATTCACATTATCCCCTATACTCTTCTTTGGATTGCCCTTGAAGTCTTCAAATACAAGTATCGTCAAGTTGGTTACAATTCATTGTGTTCAATAACCTGAATTCATATTCTTTGATTACATGAAAGTTTGGAATACTTGAGTACCACAATTGGTTATGAATAACTGATGATGACAATTATTGGGTCCTTGGACCCCACTTGATTAATATGCCTGTGCAAATAGGGCTGGTCCAGTCCTGGGGGAGCACTCGAATTCATTTACGGGCCGTGCGGAATGATAAAGGACATCGGGATGTTTGGCATTGCATCACTATAATCTAGATAAGTCATCATGTTATTTATCATCAGTTGGATATGATTTGAACCAGAACCTGGGTGTTATCCTGAATTCTTGATCATTTGGTCTTCCAGTCACCTTTGTTATCTAGCCTTGTTAACGGTTAAACTATTTTTACTGTCCTTGATTATCTTATTCTTCTGATTAATAGATTGAATCCTACTGGGCTAGTTACCTCACCAAATCCTATTTTTTTTTTTCAGGTTATCTATAGTTCTAGAAGGCGGGACATCGAGATTGTGTGTGGAGAGACCACCCTTGGCGGCGTTTGCTTTTGAATTTGTAAATTGAGAGTTATGTAATACCTATAGACTGACAGTTAGTTATTTTATTTAGTGAAGCCTCCGAGCAAATTTCTACTCAATTAGTTCAAAGTTTACTCTTGATTTTCTATTTGTTCACGTTCTGGCATTTATAGTCATATTAAATGTCGGGACGTGACACATCAAATCAGGATGGCCCCCGAAGACGAGGAAAAAATTGCCTTCACTATGGAAAAAGGTCTGTACTGTTTCACTCGAATGCCTTTCAAACTGAAGAATGCAGGAGCGACATACTAGAGGCTCGTCACCATGAGGTTCGAGCATCAAATCGGGAAGACGATGGAGATCTACATCAACGACATGCTGGTAAAGAGTCGTCGAGCCGAAGACCATGTTTAGGACTTGGCCGAGACTTTCGAGGTACTCTGATAGTACGGGATGAAGCTAAACCCCGAGAAGTGCGTTTTCGACGTACGGGCAGGAAAGTTCCTTGGATACCTCGTATCCAGCCAAGGCATTGACGTCAACCCCGACAAGGTGCAGGCAATCATCGACATGACGGCTCCGAGGACCGTCAAAGAAGTGTAGAGGCTCAACGGCCGGATCACCACCCTGAGCAGGTTCATGTCCTGATCAACCGTGAGATGCAAACCGTTCTTCGACGTGTTAAGGAAAGGAGGATTCAAATGGAATGACGACTGTCAAAAGGCCTTCGATGAGCTCAAGGCATACTTGGCCAATATTCCTACTATGAGCAAGCCTATAGCAGGAGAAGAACTACTCTTATACATCTCTGCGATAGCTCACTCAATCAGCTCGGTGCTCGTACGAGAAGAGGAGTGGAAACATCTTCCTGTATACTATACGAGCAAAGCTTTACGAGGAGCTGAACAACGCTACTTCGACCTCGAGAAGGTAGGGTACGCGCTGGTGATGGCAACCCGAAGACTCCGACCATACTTCCAAGCCCACAAGATTGTGGTCCTCACCGACGCCCCCATCAAGCAAGTGCTCTGTCGACCCGAGGCCTTGGGGAGGATGGCGAAGTGGGTTATCGAGCTCGGCGAGTTCGACATCTCGTACAGGCCTTGGATCGCCATCAAAGCCTAAGCCCTCACTGACTTCATTTCTGAAGGAACAACGAGGTCACCTGAACTAGAAGTGATCGTCAAATGCTGGAGGGTCTATGTGGATGAGGCATCCAACTCGTAAGGCAACGGGGCTGGAGTCATCCTGCATTCCCCCAATGGCCTCATCTTAAGGTACGCAATTCGGTTCGGTTTCTCTGCTTCGAATAACGTAGCCGAGTACGAGGCTGTAATCTCAGGACTCAGAATGGCAAGATCGTTGGGAGAAACAAGAGTCCTCATCCACAGTGACTCCCAGTTGGTTGTCAGTCAAGTCTCAAAAGAATTCGAGGCAAGGGAAGAAAAGCTCGCATCATATATGACTGAGGTCCTAAGGATAATGGGTGATTTTGAGTCAGCAGAGCTGCTGAAAATCCCAAGAGCTGAAAATTCCCAAGCCGATGCACTGTCCAAATACACGGTTACTTCGAAATATCGTTCGGAGTCTTCGGTGCTCGTGGAGGAGCTCCACGAGCCTTCGGTGGGACCTGCAGAAATCATGTGCGTTGAGGCTGAACCGACGTGGATGACTCCTATTATGGAGTTCATCCAAGATGGACGACTTCCAGAGGATCGAGGTGAAGCGCTGAAGACAAAGAGACGAGCTCCAAGATTTTTTATGATCGGCGACGACCTCTATAGGAAGGGCTTCAGCTATCCGCACCTGCGATGCGTGAACTTAAGGCAGGCCAAGGAGATCATTCAAGCGGTACATGAGAGCACGTGCGAGAGCCACACAGGACCGCAATCGTTGGTCTGAAGGATAACTCGGCAAGGTTACTGGTGGCTGACTATGTTGAAGGATGCTAAACGTTAAGTCAGAAGATGCCAACAATGCCAACTCTTCGGCAAAATAGATCGGCAGCCACCCTCGGGCCTCACTCTGTTGACAGCCCCATGGCCTTTCGCACAGTGGGGAATGGACATCCTCGGCCCATTTCCACCAGCCTCGGGGCAACGAAAGTTTGTTATCGTCGGGATCGATTATTTCACCAAATGGGTGGAAGCTGAGCCACTGGCAAAGATAACTTATGCCAACGCGTGGGAATTCATCTAGAGAAATATTATTTGCAGGTTCGGGCTACCAAGGACAATCATCACCGACAACAGAAAGCAATTTGATAACGCCATATTTCATCGCAACTGCGAAGAGCTCGGCATCGATCATCGATTCACTTCGGTCGCTCACCCGTAGTCTAATGGGCAGGATGAGGTGATCAACCGAACACTCCTTGATGGATTGAGGAGGAGGCTGGACGACCATAAGGGCCGATGGGCCGAGGAGCTATCCTATGTGCTCTGGGCTTATCGAGCGACGCCCCGAGAAGCTAATCGGGAGTCTCCTTTTGCGCTTGCCTTCGAAGTGGAAGCAGTGGCCCCTGTAGAACTGCTCGTACCCTCAGAAAGAATTCTAGGGTTCGAGTGTGAGGACAACATGCGCCCGCTACATGCCGAGCTGGATTTAATCGAAGAGCGGCGGGACGAGGCAGCAGTGAGGGTGGAAGCCTACCAACGCAAGATGAAGCGGAAGTTCGACACAATTGTCAGACCTCGTCACTTCAATGTAGGCAGCCTCGTCCTTCGGAAACTCGCCATCTCGGATCCCAAATCAGCAGGAGGAAAGCTTTCCCCTAATTGGGAGGGCCCATACCGGGTGGTCGAGAACCTCGGTCAAGGAGCTTACCGTTTGGCAAACTTGAGTGGTTCGGCGGTTCCGAGGACATGGAATGCTTAACACCTTTGATGTTATTATCCTTGAGATATCAGTGAAGAACGAGGTCGCTTCGGCACTCTAAAGTCTAACGAGGTTGCTTCGGCACTCTAAATTCCCTAACGAGGTCGCTTCGGCACTCTCAAGTATCTAACGAGGTCGCTTCGGCACTCTAAAGTCTAACGATATCGCTTCGGCACTCTAAATTCTCTAACGAGGTCGCTTCGACACTCTAAACACTAACGAGATCGCTTTGGCACTCTACACTAATGAGGTCGTTTCGGCACTAAGTTCATAAACGAGGTTATGTCGGAACTTCGGAGTGCCGTTTATGGACAAGGTCATAGCATTGGCACTTGAACTCATACACGACAAAGAAAATAAATACAAAAGCAGAAATTTGCTAGATATTATAAAATCGGCTCGGATGCCGAGAAGGTTTTACAATACACCGATTAGGGCTCGGTGGTGGCCCCGGGTATAGGGACGACAGAAGAGTCGACCGCAGGGACAAGAGTGGAGGTGGCACCAACATCGGTCTGCCCCTCCTCTTCCTCGGGCTCGTCATCATCCACGGGTGGAGGCTGCACCTTGGACAAATCCAACTCGGGGAAGACCGCAGCTACACTTTTTAAGCAGAGTTTGTAACTGTCTCAGAATAGGCCGGTTATCTAATCAATGTGTGTGTCAGACTCCTTGTATTCGGCCACGGCCTTCCGGCATTCATTGGCCACGAGCTGGACGACTTCAGCCTTCGTTCACTCATGGGACTCCACCCCAGCCTCCTGTGCTACCTTCTCCACTTTCAGCAATAGTTTAAGTTTGTCCAAGCCCTTGGCAAGCGTGGTAGCTCGATCTTCGGACTTGCTAGCTCGGGCAACTTTAGCAGCAATCGACTCCTTCAGCTCGGCATTCTTCACCTCGAGGTCGGCGCACTTCTCCTCGATGACATGCAACCGACCCTCGATCGACGTCCGAGCCTGGTCCATCCGATGAAGTAGGGACCCGACCAGTCCCAGATGCTGTTGCAACCCCCGATAAAGCTCGTCGACGAGATCGGAGGACTTCATCGCAGCCGCCCGCGAGCTGGCATTGGCTGGAGTAGAAAGTCGGCCCCACTCCTTGGGGCTCAACTCCGTCGGCAGAGTCGAAGATATGCTCGGGCGATGGGAGGGCGAGGCGGTGCTCAAAATACTGCCCTCAGTCACTTCTAGCTCAGACGTCTGAACTCGTTTGGCCGACCTATCTGCTACTAGCTTAGTCGGTGGCGCTGGTACTACCAGGGCAGTATCACCGACGGAGGGCACCAGAGGGTCTACGATCTGAACATCAACCTCCTCAACCGGCCGCTTTCCCCCCCGAGCTGATTTCTTCTTTCACTTACCTCCCGCAGCGAGGAAGTTCTGGGTGGCGAGGCCCGTGTAGTCGGTTCCCTCCTACCCAGGAGCATTCTGGTCGGCCATTTCTACGAATAAAGGAAATCGTTGTCAGGTTACGCGACAAAAAGGAAATAATAGGATTGAGAATCCCCTAAAGGCATCAGACCTCGATCGGCCCTCCGAATCAACTCGAATAGCTCGGCTGAAGGTTCATGCAGATCAGGCATTGACACCGCCTGCAACGACTCGAAGCTCGAGAGCTCGACATCACTGATGTTAGGCGGGGACCGGAAGGCCTTATCATGAGGATTAATAGCCATCCTGGCGGTAGGAAAATCCCAACCCCTGGGGCTATGGATGAAACAAAAGCTCCTCTTACAGTGGTGGATAGAGGAGAGGAGACGACCAAGGAAATGTCGACCCGACCGAGCAGAAATATACAGCCAATCTCCCGAAACTTTTATAGAGAAGCAGTAGAAGAAGAGGCGGATGCTCGGCGATACCTTGGCCAAGGCACAGGCGACGAGAAAGCCAATAGCCGACCTCCAAGAATTGGGGGCCAGCTGGGAAGGAGCGACCTCTAGATACAAAAGGAGATGGAGGAGGAAAGGATGAAGGGGGTACCGAAAAGCCAGCTCGGATCGACTCTAAATAGAGACAAAATCCGTTCTCCATCGAGTGATGAGCTCGGAGGTCGTCAAAAGTATAGACAGTAAAATCAGGGGGGAAGATGAAACCGGGGTGATCAACGATCCACTCTAGGGTCGTCTGATCAATCTCGGTGGCGGCGTCGGCCACAGAGTCTGCCGCCCTTCGCACACCAGAGGAGGGAGCTGAGGAAGCCCGGGGAATGTATGTCCCGAGAGAAACTACGGGAATGAACTCGTCGGTGGTCTCCGACGACTGGGCATCAGAAGGGTTCGCCTGGGCAGAAACGGAGGGTTGAGAAGCCGAAGGCTGGGCAGAGGTACCCTCGAAAGGAGAATACCCCGGGGAAGACGAAGAAGATGAAGAAGTAGAGGTGGAGGATGAGCCCATGGCTTACCTCTGGAAGGAAGCAATTGGAGCAAAGTTGCGCGATAGGAAGTTCGGCAAGGAGAAGGACCCGAACACTCGGACGATCCTCCGATGCTCAGAAGGTCGGTCTCTTTAGGTGGTAGAGCTCACGCGCGAAAGTAAGGTCATTTTTCGGTACCGACTGCAGTATTTATAAGGTCGTAGGGTCGCACTGATCCTACGGTTGAGGATCATCACCTTGATCGAGCGGTAGGATTGGTCCGCATGTCATCACCCCATAGGCCGATAGGCCTCAACACGGACCACGATCGAAGTCAGAAGGTGAAAGGTGGTTCGGGAGTCGAGGGGACGACAAACCATTCGTCGCTTCATCTGACAACATGATTGCGGCCAGGAGTCGAGGCACCGCGTCACCTCAACTTCTATCAGGAGCGCCAGAGGTTACGTCAGTCGAATGGCCGCCACGTTCCCTGGCAGTTCTGACGCAGTTCTGACACATTTATCATGAGGACATCTCTGACAGGGGATCGTATGATGCTGCACGACTTTTGTGGGCTAAACGAACACCTTCTCCTTGGCTCATCACGACGTCCTGAATAGAAGCTAAGGGGCCAATGATACGGGTAGGTCTTGAGGTGCTCGACCTGGCCACACCTCGTCTGACAAACAGACCCCAATCAGCCAAGACGGCCGAGCTAAGTCTTATGACGCTCCGACCCGATTCGTCCGAACCGTCTCCCCTCCTCGGTAACAACGTATTTTCCAGACTTTCCAAAGAATGACTCGTTCGACACAGAAAAGAAGTCCATCAAGGAAGAGGTCCGGAGATCACGATCACTGCCACCTATAGCCAGGGTCATTCTAGCTAACCTGCCGTTTATGACCTCGGCCTGCGGAAATCAGGGGCACACTTGTAGCAAAGTTCCCCCAATCACTCCCAATAATCTCGTTCAATCAACTCCTATAAAGAGAGTCGGAGACCATTCACCCAAAGGTATGCAACTTCTAGCACGAGAACTCTTTTCTCCGACCTCCCGAGCTAACTTGATCGTCGGAGTCTCTCACCACTGAGGAGCCTCGGTGGTCTTGCGGGTTAGGAGCTCGGCAGCACCAGCCTCATCATCAAGCCATCTTCCCTCGGGCCTGCTCGGCCTGAGCCGACCTCTTTGCTCCAGCAGCAACAAAAGGTAAAATTAACTTGATTCCTTTCCCCCTTCAATCTCTCTTCCTCCTGAACACACATGGTCATCAACTCATTTGGTGACCAATTCACTTTATGCGTGTTATATGAGATTTTGAAAGGCTCAAAGTCACTAGGAAGAGAGTTGAGGATGAAATGCACTAAGAAAGCATCAGATATGGTAACTTCCATGACATTCATCTGGGCTGTAATATCTCTCATCATCATGATATGCTCTCTAATACTGCCACCACCAGTGTATTTCATTGAGGAAAGTCTGGCCATTAACGTGCTGGCCAGAAGTGGCAAATTGTTCCTCAATAGCCTTTAGAAATCTACTAGCAATCTTCTGCTCTGGGATTGATCCCTTGATGTTTAGACTTACATACCCTTGAAGGAACAGTAAGCACAAACGGTTGGACCTCTCCCACTTCTCATAGAAGCTTTTCTGTTCTTCTGTGCTCTCGACAGTGAGCTCACAGGTTGTGCATCTCTTAGAGCAATATCAAGATCCATACACCTTAAGGCAAACATTACTATTTGTTTCCATTCAGTAAAATTTGTCCCAGTCAAATAAGGCACTTGACCTGAGAAATGTGCAAATAGTGGAGAAGCAGCTGAAACACAAATTAGATGCTCACATGAATATGGCTTATATAACTGAAGCAAGTTATGAGGCATAAAATTAAAATTCTAGTGGACAACTTGATGATAGAACTATTACAATGCACACTTTGATATCAAGAAAATTGTACCTTTGGGTACTAAAATTTTCAAGAGTCTCCATGCACACAATAATATTCTATCCTACTTATGTCACGAACATGAAGTACTCCTTTGGGAGTTAAACTCCACTTCAAAGCCATAAGCACAAAATAAAATGTTATCACATAATATGACATCATTAACCTTTAAAAAGATACTCTATCATTCTCTATGCATAAGGCCACTTTGGTGGTCAACTTATACACTTTGAACAATAAAATGGCCCTTTCCATAAAATGATTTCAACATGCATGCTTACATTATATGTTGTTAACTATCTTAAGGGTCTCAAATTTATCATTCCTCATACTTAGTGCCACTTTGGTGATCTACCTAAACACTTGGATATGAAAAATTATCCTCCAAATATCACAACAAAACCTTAAATGTAAGCAAGGACATATGCACAGAATTATTACAATCTTAAAATTATAGATATAAATACATGCAAATAACTAAAATGGAGGTCACATTGCACAAAAAATATCTCTAATGTTACTGCAATAATTAAAAGTGTATAAACAATCTTTAATTAGGCTAAACATTCATCAAATGGGGCATGAAACATGAGTTATAGCCTTCTGTTGCACAAATACCCCTGTAGTTTGCATAAATATCCACTGTATTGCCAACATATCTTTTCAGTTTTATTTCAGTATCCTAACTATTTGCAGAACTGTCCCTACGTCCTTTAATAGCCATTAATGGGCCTAGAATAGTCCAAAAGGACTTAATGGATCCTGATAAGGATACCCAATAATGTACATTAAAAGATAGGAACAAAATAACCTTTAAGTAAACACTTTTAAGACTTATCGGATACAGATAAAATAAAAGATACTTCTGAGTATAAGTGAAAATCGAATTTAGATCCTTAATGATATCCAAATTTGGATCTTAAATGGATCCATAATAGACCCAATATCCAAAACCGAACTAATTATCCAATATCCAAACTTAAAGTCGCAAAAACCGGATCCAATAAGAAATGGATCCACAACTTCATAAACAAGGGTGTTAACATAAAAATAAACAATTGGGGGGCAAAATGATCAAAAGATCATCTTCTTCCTCAAAGCACCCCTTCCCCCAAAACTGTAACCGCAGGGGTGGAAAACTTGGGGATCAGGCTGTCGGCCCCGCCTCCTGTCCGCAACAAAAACACTTTTTTTTAATACCTGCTTGCCACGGCGGCCTGCCGCGGCACCCTACGCAGTGGGCAGGCCACGCCGCGGCAGCCACCCCCGCCACCCGAGCGAGCAGCGCAGCAGCGGCCGGCCCTTGCCACGCCCAGCCCAACGCGGGTGGGTCGTGAGGGCGAGGCCGCGTTGCAGCGGCCAGGCGCAGCCCCCCGCCGCCCGCGGATCGCACGCCAACGCCAGTGCGCTCTGCGCGTGGGAGGGTTATCGCGGTGACCAGCCCTTCGCGCTGCGCCCAGTGCGGCAGAACCGCACTGTGGTGGGCCAGCCGCCTGCCCTCCGTGCCATGCGTTGTGGAAGGCTGCAGGGCGGCCGGTCTGCACTGCGTCTGGCGGACCCAAAGGACACCTGTAGCGTACGGCGAAGAGCAGCACCTCCACGAACTAGAAAGGAAAGTAACGAACGAAGACCGTAGCCCAGAGAATCTGATATGAGCTATGATACCACATGTTGGAGCATGTGCGCATACATGAAGCAAAAGCAGATTCTATGGCGGTGCAACCAAGAGGAGGATGACGATGAGAATGTCAGGTGCTGGAGGAGATGACCGTAACCTCACGGGAGTCTATCTGGTTTCCTCTCTCTATGTCACTGGATGTCTTGTCTGTCTATAGGGAAGACAGACCATATATAGCGAGGAGGGACCAGTCTAAGAGATGCCTTATTGGGCTCCCACCCATAACAAGAACCCATGGGCCACATATGAGTTAGGCCCATCAAAATATCCTTTTGACTAGACCGGCAGCGTGTATCCTTAATGTGTAACCCAAACCTGATATGTGGACCACCTTAGTTAAGTCCGAACCCAACAGATAATACTCAGGTACACCAAGAATCAAGAGCTGGACATGTAGTCGTCTCAAGTTTCAACTACTGCATGCAGGTGGAGGTACATCATCGCCCTTTGTCCAGCTTTCATTGGATCTAAGCACCTTGAAAGTCATAAACTTGTACTTTCGGCAACAAAAAACTTGTGTCCAGAAAGTAGAGATGGGAATGTAGTTATTCATGAAGTGGAGCATCAGACGTAGGAGAACCAGCTTTGGATTTCAATCTCTGCATAACAGGGTGTTTAGGGGTGACTTTCTTCTGAGATGGTGTTATTCTTAAAGTTTTTATTCTCTTTCTCTTTTTTTTTCTTGAAAATATTTAAAGTTGATATAATCAACTATTAATCTGTTAGGTAAAATTGATATAAATTTTTATGGGTAAATTAATTAGAAGTCTCTATAAGATATTTGACTTATTTTTTAGTCCCTGATAGAACTGTAATTAGGGATGTCAATGGGTCAAATACGGTGTAGGTAATAGATTATCTGTAACACCCCGAAAATTAGCAATTTAAAAATTCAGAAATATAGAGGGATAAAAATAAATAATCGTATTGGAGACTTCCAACACCATGTAATTATGAACCATCAACAAGAATGGGCCTATAGAACACATTGGCCAAGGATATGAATGAACTGGACAGGGAATTACCCAGAAATTCGTGTAGGTAAATACCATAATAGAAAGGGCAATTTAGAGTTAAAAGATGGTTGATTAGTCATGTAAGGTAAGACAAAACCGAACTCAATCCCAATTGGTGGTTTCCTAAACCTTTGCTACCTCTTTTGGGTAAGAGAATCCCAGATTCCTGGAAACTAGGAAACAGAGCTCGTAGCCCTTTCCTAGTATCGTTAGGACTCTTAACAACATCCTAAAACTATAAGACTCGTCCCTAAAACTCTTGGGGAAGGTTTAACAACGAAGTTTGGGTTGTTTGGAGGCAAGCAAGAACTTCTGAGGAGCAGGAGAAAGGCTGGGAGTCCGTAGCTTCATCCCCTGCATCTTCTGTTGCATCCAGAACATCACGGGTTAGATCTTCCTAAAGGTAGGTGTTCTCGGGCCAAGATTAAAGAAAACCATGCCAACATGTAGTTTCTTGAGTCTAGGATCATTTGCACTTGATTTGCCCAATTTTCATGGATTATTCATCATGTATTGGTGAATTTCCCGAAGTCTTCACAGTTAGGGCTTTTCTCGTTCGTCATATTGTGCACACGATTCAAGACCGAATTTGACTAAATTTTCTTCATGAAAGTTCTTCCAATGAAGTCAAGATCATCTTCTATGTTGGAGTTTGTCCAAAAATCCTTCATTAGAGAGTTAGGAGCATGATAAGAGAGTCTCTGTATGATACTGCAATTTTGGGCTACTATTGACTTTTTTTTCTTCATATGTTTTCTTAGGATTCGAGACCGAATTAGATCAAACCCTAAAAATCAAAGTTCTTCTACTAGTTGTCCCTCTCATCTTTTGTGTTGAACGTTTTGTCAAAATGTCATTCGTTAGAGAGTTATAAAAGTTAGAAGTGAATCGCTGCATGAGACATGTTTTTCTGGTTACACCTGACCATGTGTTTTGTGAAAGGGAACCACTAGTGTCGACACTGCCTGTGCTAGTGTCGACCTGCTGTCCCAAAACAGCCCAGAAAGTGTTTCTGGGAAGCCCTCTAGTGTCGACACCACCCCATCTAGTGTCAACACACTCCCCCAGTTTGACCCAAAAGCTTCTGGGAGCTGATCTAGTGTCGACACTACCTAACCTAGTGTCGACACACTGTCCCATATTGGCCAGAAGGTTTTCTGGAAGCTGTCTCTAGTGTCGACACTACCTGGACTCGTGTCGACACTACTTGACCTTTTGCCTTGTATTTGATGCACTGTGTCGACACTACCTGAACTAGTGTCGAACTACTGACCAGTTTTGCTGATTTTGTCTTGTGTTTGGAGCATGGGGTCGACACCACTTGATCTAGTGTCGACACCACCTTACAAGAAATTTGCATAATTGGTTGTCTAATCATCTCATGATGTCTACTAGCTTGTGCATGATGTCATATAGTATGCATGGACCTAAAATAAATCAAACCATTAAAGGAAATAGTAATGATGTGAATATGATTCTAATGTGTAAATTTTGATTGTTTTATGATCATTGGATTATCTTGTGATCTTGCTTATTGTCAATTGATAAGATAAGAATATGATATGAATGTGGGATGAATACATTAGTATGGACATGTTAGTGTGTTAAAGTTATGATTGCATATGAGTTCATGGTTACATGTTTTCCGGTGTTTAATTGATTATTGTCATATGCATACATGTTAGGAAAGCACATGTTCTACAATGATCTGTCTTTAGAAACACCCAATGTCAAGACATTAATGAATATGAAACATAAGATGTCGTTATCTTGCCTTGTTCTTTTGAGCTGTTTGTCATTCCTGACTCTATGATGATCATGTTTCTTTTTACTATGAGCTTGTCATTGAAACTCTGTGGCCATAATATGAATATGTTTGTTCGGCACACGTGGGACTCCGGTCCAAAACTTGATACAATGCCTGTGCAATAGGGGCCTGTCCGGTCCTGGGGAGGAGCGCCCCAACGTACTTGTTAACCGAGGGAGTATGGACTCTTGGTGCTTGGCATAGCACACCTGACATGCAAGATTTGTGAAATGTGCCTCCTGTTTGACTTGATAAGTTTGACTTGACATGATATGATACGTTTGTTCTTGTGAAACATGAACTCTGCTTGAATATGGCCAATCTCTTCTGACATGATTCTATTCTTGAAATACTGTTCATTGTATATGCAATTCGACATTTTGATCTGATACGATATCCGTTCTATTCTGCTATTCAATCTGTTAGTATTGCATACATTGTCATCATATTCATATGCATATCTACCTACTTAAAATGTTAATCATGTATACTAGTGCCCGCACGTTATTGAGATGTAAATCCTACTGAGCTAGTTCGCTCACCCCTATCATCCTGCCCTTTTCAGGTAGTGATGAAGAACCAGGGGGTCAGATGGGATTGGACAAGAGTGACGAGCACCCGTCCTAGAATAGATGACAGTTTAGAAATAGAAATTGAGTAGTCTATGTAATAGTGAACTTTTCTGGAAGTTATTTGAATAATGGACCCTTTGGTTAATTCTTTTTTGTAAGGTTGTATCTAGTTGAATGAAATGAAATAAAGAGTAACTTTGAGGATGCTATTATGATTTGAAAAGTGTTATTATATTCAAATGACTCTGCGCTATTCAACTGTGATACGTTTGTTGTATCGTTCACGTCCCCCGGTATTTATTCCGCTGCTAAATATCGGGGCATGAAATTATCCATTTCCGTATCTGTTAAGAAAGTATTGTATCCATTTGATGTTCGCTAAGAATTCGGATAATGGTGTATCCGAAACCTGTATTAAGTATTCGAAAAATATGGTTAATGAAAGGTTAGCAGATAGTTACTGGTCATAAGAGAATATACAAAAGTAAAATTTATGGTACAAATTAACATAATTAGAATACATTTGAGATGAGAGAGAAGAGGAGAAAAGAGACAAAGGAAGAATAGCACACCATTGTTGATGCGTTTGCCGTTTGGAGGTTGAGACGAGAGAGAGGAGGAGAAGACACGGAGGAAGAAGATGACGACATGGAAATTGGAATGAGGTTGCAGGTAGGAGAAAAGAAATGGAGTCTGACGATCTTCTCATTTTCTTTCTATGATAATTATCATTTTTACATAAATCCTAATATAATATTCAATATAAATACACAATTAGATCTATATCTACTATTAGATTTAAATCTAAGAGATAATATTAAATAAGTATATTATATTACTTAACCGTAACAGACAGATACAAATTCAGATGTGGTGTATCTATTTCCATATTCGTTAAGGTACCAGATATATCCGTATTTGTATCTAATACTATCGGTGAAAAAATAATATCCGTTTGATGTTCGTTAAGTTAACGAAATGGACAATTATCGAGTTATTAGTTACCATTGATATCGTTAGTTTTAACTTATTATAGTAAGTGTTACCACCTATTACAGTACACGTTAAGTCTTATTATATAATTAATAATCTTTCTATTAAAGTCAGAGACTCTTAATTAATTTATCTATCTTTAAAAAATTTTTGCTTGGCAGTGGCTATGATTGTTTTGAGCCTCCTCTGCCTGTTTTTTACTCCTCCCCTTCTTTGTTATTGAATGATTAGACGAAGAAACAGGAGACAGCCAAACGGGGTAAGGAGGAGGAGAGATGAGGAAGCCGGAAGGGGATGAGAAGAAAGGGGTAAGGAGGACGGCTCTACGGTTGCTTCCGGGTTTTTCTTTTTTTAAAAAAGAAAAAACAAGTGAAGAGGGTTTTTTGCTTTTGAGAAGTTTCATGAAAAAACTAATTTTTTCCTCAAATTTGGGCCGGAAGGTAACAATTCAAAGAGATTTTGATTTCCTTTCCTCTCTCAAAACGTATTTTTGGAGGAAAAAATGTAAAAAAACGAAAACACCCTGTAACTCCTTCCTTCTAACTTTAGACCAATTCTCGGGCATCTTAAGAATTGTGAAAAAAATCTTCTGAAATTAACCATGGATTTTGGATATCTAGTACGTACCATGGAACTGTGGATTTCTGGACATTTGCGTCCTTGCAAGCTTCGATCAAGCTGCATGACCAATGACCCTTGAACTAATTATTATACTCGATATTATCAGACCCTTTATGCGAATTGTTTGGGGTCGTACCTAGATAACATAATCTATCTAATTCCCTTGTAGAACCTTGTACCTCTCAGCGAAAATGTTAAATAGAGGACCTGCAAGATGATGACATCAGTATGGACATCAATAGAGTTGTGGTTTCTATCAAACTTGTCGTCTTCCTCTTCTTAATACATTGATCTGCAAGTCTTTTCTTGGGGAGAACAGCGAGCGGACATAGCAGAGAGCCCACAAGAGCAGCCGCTTTCTCTGAGCTTTGATATTGCAGAAAGCAAGGAAAAAAAAAGGGGGCCTTCAACAGCAATTGCAGGCTCGATATTTCCTAAGACAAGCTTGTATTTGATACATGACCACTCGTCTATATATCTGCCCTCCACCCATCTGCACATACGTTCTTCCCATGACCCTATCCCTCCTTCCAAAGGCTTTTGCATGCTCTTCTTTCAATCGCATGCTGTTCTCTCTCTCTCTCTCTCTCAAAAACATAAGCTGTTCATAAAGGCGTGAAGCTGTGACCTTGGCCAAATTAATGGGTGGCAACAAGACGGTGGTGTGCGTGAAGCAATTGAAGGATGGGCCGCCGGAGGAGGAGTGGTACGAGGACATGCTCCTCCCAGGTGACATCATCGAGGGCCTCGACGAGGAGGACGGCAGGGAGGCCTCCGTGAGGCGGCGGTCCGACGTGAGCTCCCTGCTGTGCCGCCTCAGCGAGAGGGGCAGCGATGTCGTCTGGGTCAAGGTCCGGAGGGGAGGATCCCAACTCAAGCTCAGGGGCCATGTCGTCCCTGACAGGAGTTCGATGTTGCGTCGGAGGTTTACGATCCGGGCGGCGGCGGCGGACGGTCGGCATGTCGCCATGCTGGCCGACCTCACGCTCGACCAGTGCGCCGAGCTTCAGGGTAAGAGAACTATGTGTAGTCTGCGCGGTGTTATGAGTAACCAGCTTGTTTCCTAGCAGTGCGCAGGCTATGGAAAATCTGGTTGAGTTAAACTATATATACATTAATTTGTAAGAAGTATTGGGCTATAAACACATGAATTACATGAGGGTAATATCAAAATTATATGATTTAAACTCTGTTTTTAGTATAAAATATCGAATTTCCTTTAAAATGGTTAATCTAGCAACAGGCAAAAGCGAGATCATGTCATGTTATAATTTGGCACATCTAAGTCTTTAATTTTATATTTATCCAAATGTATGAGATAGTGGTAGAAATATGTGAATTTTAATTCGTAGGGAGTTTACTAGGATTGAAGAAGGCTTAATTGTGAAGAATATTGAAAATTAGAGATTATATCAAGTGATTTTAAATTAATATATATGCATACCTTCTTATTCTATAAAAAAAACCTAATTCTAATTTTGGACTGGCAGCAGTATCAAAAACTCTCTTATGAAGCATCAGTTAAATCTTTTATCATCCTATAACAATTGGGCCAATTGTAAATCCTAAAAAACTACAAATTATTGCAACTCCGACGATGAGTGGATTTGTTAGGTGTTCTGCAACCCTGGAGAACCGCAGGTAAGCGTTCTTGGTTGTATATATATATATATATATAATATATATATATATATTATGATACGGAGAGACCTTTCAATACGATCCTGCTATACTATAATGTGAGTCTTTGGATTAAAATCTAAGAGTCCCCCATCACCCGAACCCGTTTGAACACTCAAACATCGAGAACCATAACACTTAACATCTTAATTGTTAAAACAGTGTGGATAATTCTTTAGATTTGAATATAAAGACCCACACAATATTACGATGGGGGCATAACAAGAGACCCTAACACCTCCCCCCCCCCCCTCTCTCTCTCTCTATATATATATATATATATATATATATTCTTTGAAAAATATTTACTGCAAGTGGGTGTGAGAGGTGCTGGTATGCTGATTGGCCAGGCAGATGTTGCGGGCACGTTAACCTAAGACGTTGGCCAATCAGAGAGCGACACGCAAGTCACCGTCTCTCGTTTCTTTTTGTTTCTAACCAGGTTGTTAGAGAGATTAAGATGGGATTATCTGTAATGGCGGATGCACGCATGCAGAGATGAGCAGAAGAGTCGTTAACACGGATCGGCTAAGAGGGTTCCAGAGGAGAGAAGCCCTGGCCTACGACTGGAAGAGGAGGGTGGGGGAGCACTTGCCGGATCGGCGGTCCTCCGTGATCAGCTCCATCCTCTTCGCGCCTCTCTCTGGCGAGAGCGGCTGCGTGGAGATGGTCACCACGCGGTGCATGGCCTGGTTCTCCGCCGCCATCTTCTCCGGGGCGCCGCTTGTCTTCGTCAACATCCAGACCGAGCACATCAATGCATCGGTATTATCTGTCTAAAAGATTGTCGGATTGCAACCTTCTCAATTAATACCCAGCAAATCGTGTCGTGCTCTTCCCATTGTTTTTTTTTTTCCCACTTTATTTGTTTCTTCTGAACTTTACCTGCAGGACGACTCGTCCGGCGAATGCCGGCAGAACTCAACTGGGCGAGACAGCAAAGGAGGAAGACGACAAAAACAACATACATCCGCCATCCCTGCGGTTCAAGGAGTCCGTCTATGGTTCTTGCCGGGTGTGGCAGAGATCCCCGTCACGGTGATGCCGGGGCCCGGCGAGATCCGGTTTGGGATGAGCATCAAAAGGACTGAGGAAGTAAGAGGTCCAGCATTCCTCTTTTCATAAAACTGTGTAATATCTTCTGAATATTCACGTATCGAAGTGTCTTAAGAGCATAGGATCCGCACTAGTATCTTCTTCTTGCTTGCTTATACTTGTTAGGGTTTGATTGGCATATACTCGGTGGCGGAGGGATCGGCGGCCGACCGCGCGGGTCTGGGGGAATTGCAGAGGGAAGCCACCGTGAGCGGGCATCTGTTGCTGATCTCGCGGCTGGAAGGGAGGAGCCTCCTGCCGCCGGCGGTCTCATCGGACGGCAGCATACAGTCTGTCGACATGGAGGCTATCAAGGATGTGCTTGTGTCGGCGTTGGGCTCGGGGGAGGGAGTCCAGCTCCACGTAATGGACTGGCCCATTAAGAAATCTTCCTCGCCCGTTCTTCATATGGTTGGGCCCGCGGGTGTGCTGATTCCACCGGCCACTGAGTCTTCTGGACGTGGAGTTGCACACATCTGATTATTGGGCCTGTGGGTCGCTTCCCATTCTTGGGCCCAATATTATGTGTTAGTTGTGAGCCTCTGCCGCAGGAGTAATACTGCTGATGATGCGCGAATAGCACATCCCTATATGTGATTGGCTCACATGGACTAGTAAATCTTCGGACAAGACTATATCACATCTTCATATTATGGCCTAAATCTTGTGACCTCTATGCGCATAAATCATGGAAGAGTGTGTACTCTCACATCATCAAGTAAATATTACTGTCATAAAAAAGACCACCTAAGACTGGCGCCCTTGGTGTTCTTAATTATTGAGCGTTCCAACTTGCCAAAAGACATCATAATTGGGAGAAAGGTACCACATATGATCCATGAGGTTGTTTGGTAGTTATTGTTGTGGTTAGTCTCATATCAAATTTTCTATTGGATTTGCCTGATATATATATATATATATATAGAGAGAGAGAGAGAGAGAGAGAGAGAGAGAGATTCCTTCAACTCAACACTCAAGTTTTGGATTAGAGTTCGACCCCAACAATAATATAGTATCAGAACCAGATTATGTGTGCCCCCACATATACGTTCAGAGTTGGGACGAGGGGCCCCGAGTCGGGGCGAGGGAGGTGTTGTGATTAATCTCACATTGCATTTTCTATGAGATTTATCTTGTAGCATCCGGATTTTGGGTTAGAATTTGAGCCCAACAACAGTTATGAATTTATATTTATATATTGAGAGATATATCTTGGCCATAGATATGTAATTGGATCGAGTTGGGATAATCTCAGGTTGGAGTCTATCTAAGATTCTACAACAATATTATAGGAGGCATTCTTACTGGAATCAATAGATCCTTCTATAACTATGAATGAAACTTAAAAAGTGACTGTGGCTGAAGGCAGCTGCTCGGAAGAAAAAGGATTTATAGATCTTTAATTTCCGAAAAGGAAAAATAAGATTCTTCCGTTTCCGTCTTGTTTTTCTCTCTTGTCCGCATCCTAATTACATGGATACCTCCGATCAGAAGATATATATGTTGTCGTGTTCTCTGATACTGTAAGCTCCTACTTGTCAATTGAGCCTGTCTGCCGAATAAAAGTTTTTGGAGCTTTCTGCCCAACAGAGAATTATTTACCTGATAGAAGATTCGGCTCGAAAAGATGTGATCGAAACGACAACCGCAATGTTTGCCTTTTAAAGGATGCAAGGCTCTCTTGAAAAATAAAATAAAATTGGATATTTCACTCCAACCTTAGAATTAAACATTTTTACATTCTAATATACTACGTTTCGTTTAACAGAAATTGATAGTCGTTTTGCTTCCAAACTAGTGGCTATAAGTAACACGGATATGTGTGGATCCATACCGAGATGCCAGATCCAAATCAGACCCTATAACTTTATTTAAGTTAATAGCTTGTAGTGGGTGGCTTTTCAGTCTGTTTTTGAATCTTCTAGATCGAATTCTCAAATGAGTCCTTCAGAAAATTATTTTTCTCCAGTAATGATTAAGCTGGGAAATGACCTCATTTTCTTGTCGATTATGAGAATCTAAATAGTTTGTATCGTAGATGGAAGATTGCCAACAAAGTTATCCTATTTTTTCACCTTTCGTCCTTTTAAATCTTTGTTAAGATTTGAAAGATTGTCAACAAAAGTATATAGACGTCTCTAATTTAAATGTTAAGTTAGAAAGTTAGAGGCATGTCTTAGAATCTAAAAATTTAAAATCAGTAAAAATAAGTCAGTAATTATAGTAATGAGAAGGTATACAAGAAGATATGATTCAAATTGATGAAAAAAATATTTTTAAGAGCAGTGACTTTTGATACTTAGGATCTATCATTCAAGAGAATGTGAAGATTTATGACGATGTTGTATACAATATTAAAGAGGGTTGGTTAATTAAAATGGAGAAGTGTATCAAGAGTCCTCTGCGATCGTTATATACCAGTAAAATTTAAATGGAACTTTTAAAGAACTACTATAAGACCTACTTTATTATATGGCACCGAATGTTATACAGTGTAAAATAAACACATTAAAAAAATGTGTGTAGTAGAGATAAGGATGCTGGGATGAATGTGTGGTGTTACGGCATGTAACACTGAGGTCGGCTCAAGCCAAGGTGATCGTCGAGGAGACCAATGCGAGGCGTCTGAGCCGAGATGACTAAGTCAAAGGACCGAGCCGAGGTCTGCTTAGCCGACGTGGGATGCATACTCCGAGCTCCCGACATGACCTGCAAAGTCCATCGAGGGGTCTCGACGGGGAGACAGTCCGGCGCTCAAGTCAGTAGCTAGCCGAGTAGAATGACCTAGCCCAGGGAGTCGAACAACATATCTGCATCTGAAGAGTCTCTACCTCTTTTATAGGGTCAGGCTACCCGTGGATTAGTTGGACGACCTCGCGAATCTTGCAGCGGATCTCCGTAATTGTCGCTAGATCGTGGTCATAAATACCCTGCCAGATCGTGGTCTTAATGGCTGCAATTACCGGGCGTACGATCCTCGGCTATTACCTCGTTGGTTGATGCATCGACCGTTACGTGAGCCACACTCCAAAAACCCCACAAAACATCGTGCTTCGTATTAGTCAATGCTGAGCCGAGAAATCCTCGTCCTTGGTCGAGCTGTGGTTGTTGGCCCAAGGAGTGTGAAGAGGTCATTCTAGCCGACCTGACTCGTTGGACTAGACAACAACAAAATCTGGTTCGAGCCATGTCAAGACGTTGGCTCTGGTACTCTGGGAGGTCAGCCTAATCGAGGCTCCAGCAGACCCGTGGGACCCCCTTTATCATTGGCCCCCTAAGTTCATGTCGGACTACTCTAGTGGGCTGAGGTGAAGCTATTAATTGTCCGAAACAACTTTGTCAACAACACGTGAATCATCACATGGATCTGTCAGCCCACGTGGTCTGCACCGCATCACATTGCCAAGCTGTTAGTGCCGGCCTGCATCGAGTCGTAATGACATGTTGTCAGCACCTTACCGCCAAGTTGTCTTGGATGCTGTGCACAACGTTGATGGTCACGTCGTCACATCGACTCTCGCGCACCATCATGGCACTCCTCGCCAGCTGCACCGATCGGAATATGAGGTGACGCTTGGCAGCCAATCTAGGTCCACCATGTGGAACGATTTGGACCCTTGCCGAAGACGATGAACCCCAATCGTTTGATCTGTTAGAACCCCGGGCACTATAAATAGTGGGGTCTGCTGTCGAAAATCCCCTTTGCTTCTGCACTTGAGCTTCAATCAGACGACTTGCCAATGATCCGATGTGCTCACTTCTTTGCAGCTCGGCCAAGCTCCCTCGCCATCTTCTTTGCTCACTTCTCCCAGAGGTAAGCTATGATTTTGACATCCTTTAGTTCTTCTTCCTCCGAATATTCTACCTTCTCGTCGCACATCGTGACGCCTTGTCCATCTGAGGGGATGTTCACTCCTGCGGGTCCCTCCGACACCTCCATGCCAGAGGTCATCGTAGAGTCTTGAACCAGTCCCCTAGCGACCCCAAGGTAACCCTTGGGTCCTTCGTTCCCCGAAAACCTTTTGCACATACCTCGGGGGCACGGCGCCAAGCTAACTCTGTCGTCAACATGCCTTTTGAAATCGATGCCGAGACCTTCAAGTCGGTAGGAACACACCGAGGTCTTAGTTTCCCTGAAGGGAAGACCTTGTCGGTCCCAGACAACATCTAAGCCCATCACTCGATGGAGCTCAACTTCTGTTTGTATACTGAAGCTGTCCGAGCTGGCTTCCAGCATCCTTTGCACCCTTTCATCATTCTTCTTCTCCTCAAGCTAGGAGCCACTCTTTCACAGCTGACCCCCAACTCTTGGAGGTCGGTTGTCTGCTTCCTTATAGTTTCTGCCCTCGCCAAGGTCTTGCCGACCACTCACCTGTTCTTCTGCTTCTCCGTAAAAGCCTCCGACGACTGGCTGTATTTCGCATCTCGGACCGGTCGACAGATCCTCGATCAAACTCCCTCCTTTGTTCACAATTGGAAGAGGAGTTTCTTCTTCGTTCACTGCCCCTTCGGTTGGCCTTTCCTAACCAGATGGTCGACAGTGAACATCTGTGACAAAGACTTCTGACCTACATCCCTTGTTGCATCTGAGCTCTCAGAATTCGAATCTCTACATGTGGTGAAGTCCCCCAACCTGTACAAACCATCTGACGAGCTATTCAAGTTGATTTCCAAGGCCGACAGAGGTCTGACTTCCTTGCCGATGCTTCCCTGTCGCCGCTGCCGATGACTTTCGAAAACTAATTGCACCTTTCTTCTCTTGCAGCAATGGTCGACAAGGGAAAGTTGTCGGCAACTCTGGACACTACCAAAGGAAGAAAGCTTCCTTTGCCGAGGTGGCCGCTCAAAGGTTGTTGTCTTGTGGGGGCAATAAAAGTGCAACAAGACCTTTGAAGTGACCAATGAAGGAACAAGCTAGTGACGACACTACTCCTTCAGCTACCACACCTAAGCACCAGTGGGTGTCGGAGGACCAGCCGACGAGGACTCCTGAGCGACCGTGGTAACAGCCAATCATGATGCGGTCTGTCGACGTCCCTGACACGGTGATCTCAGGCTACTCCCATTCGCCACGATCAGCACAGTTGGAGGAGGAGCTCTCTGCCACCGAATGGGGTCTTCGGTCGATTCCATCTAGAGCAAGAGCCCATGCCTCGGGCCTAAAGGTGAACGAGATTTTCAAAGACCTCTACTGAACTATGCAGGATCAGTTGGTGCTCATCGGGACCCTGCTCCTTAAGGTCAAGATGACCCGGACCAGTGCCACCAGACGTGTAGTTGAGGCCGAGAAGAAGGCCAAGGCAATGGAAAAGATGACCGATGAGGCCAAAAAGCTCCTTGCTGAGGAGAAACAACGAGTGATGGATGCTGAGGAGAATGCCGCCCGACTGACGCTGTCAGCCAACAAGCTCAGCGAGTCCTTCCAGGCTGAGAAGGAAGCGCATGCGGCGACGAAGGCCCAGATCACAATGCTGTCCGAAGAGGAGCATGCCAAGGCCATCGTAGACTACTACGAGTCCGAGGCGCTCAAGAAAGAGATTGACAAACTCTTCCAGGCGGGCTATGACTTCTATCTCGAATGTCTCCGAGACCTCCATCCCGATTATGACTGTCAGGATTGGTGAACAACGTCGAGGACGAGGACGTCGTTGATGTCGATGCTGAGGATGAGGACATCACGGAGGCCGTCGACGATGCACTAGTAGCCGCCATCGAAGAGGGCCTCGAGGCCACCACCGAAGTCATCATCGCCGACACGCATGCCATGTTCGACACCGAGGAGACTCAGGTCGGCACAGATGATGTCATTGTGGCTTAGGAGCCCGAGCCAACGATGACAACCAATGAACCTTTCTTCATTCCTTGGAACTTTTGGCAAGGCTTTTTGTATTTTCTTGTTCATCAATAAAAACCTCTTTTCTTCCCCAATTGCAAGCTTTCTTTCCAATTGCAACGATTCTCATGCATTCGGGTCATCTGTGCTTTCTGAGTACTTGACCTTTAAGAGTTGTTCAAGCCAGCCGAGACCATAGCATAACACCATCGCTAACTCATTCTGACGTGGTCAAACCCATATGTCAGCTGACCCGACGTCTAAGACAACTGACGCGAAACAGGCGAACTCCACTGGTCGAGAATTCTGTAGCGACCTCTTCCGACCTTGATAATTGAAGTTTCCCGAGAGGGTAGCCTAGTTATTCTTCATCAACCAAGGAGGTCACGATGAGACATAACCTACCCACTCATGCGTTAACTCATATTGTCGAAATCTGCCGTGCCTCACTACTGACTGCGTCAATGACTTTACGACGTTAACCGTGTTGGGGGTGATTTTTCAACGAACCACCATTCAACGGGAGACGATGCTATAAAGCGACTCGTCGTCTTCAGACATTGGCAACCATACCCCACGTCGCTCAAACCACTACGTTGGCCATCAGGCCCCACGTCACGTTAGCCATATAGCCCGACATTGAGCAGCAACCACACTTTACGAGTGCCGAAGTGATCTTGTCTTCGTCACACTTTCTACACGTCGGACGTTATATCTACGTCCCTAACGAGTGCCGAGGCGACCTTGTCTTCGTCACACTTTCTACACATCAGACGTCGTATCTACATCCTGACGAGTGCCTAAACGACCTCGTGAGCAGACTACGTCATCGACATCCATCACAAGTGCCAAAGCGACCTCGTGCATGCTCGATCAATTGGGCCCCTCCTTCAGCACATGGAGTCGGGGCAGCCGAGATCGCCAATGCAACCTCCTCGCGTTGTCTCTGCTGACGCTTCAGCCTGTGGGGGGAGAAGACCATTCCTCGTCCGCTCACGAGGTTGGGGCAGCCGAGATCGCCAGTGCGACCACATCGCGATGTCTCCACCAACGATTCATACCGTGTGCCAAGGTTACCTTGTGGCAGACTTCGATGCCAATATGATATCAATATGCGACGATGCTATAAAGCGACTCTTCAGTTCTCAACACTTCGTCAACAATTAATTCACACAATGTAAGTAGCCTTGAAATGATATTTTAAAGAAAACTCCTTCGAAGGTGCTCGACATTCCAAGTCATTGAAATTGCCGTCCTATTTAGGTTTGATAACCGGCAGTCCTCGAAAACGAGGTCCTCGACCACAAGGTACATGCCTCCTCAATTCTGTGTCAGGCACAAGACGATGCTATTAAGTGACTCGTCGTCAGCCTCGAGATGAAGCTATAAAGTGACTTGTTGTCAACAAGATGATGCTATAAGGCAACTCGTCGCACGTTAACGAAACTATAGGTTTGCACCGCCTTGTAGCCTCCACATCGCCCATCTAGTGCTACAGGTGTACACTACCTCGTAGCCTCCACGTCGGCCATCTGGAGCTACAAGTCTACAACACCTCATTGCCTCCACGTTGGCCATCTGGTTCTACATGTCTGCACTACCTCGTAGCCTCCACGTCAGCCATATGAAGCTATAGGTCTACAACACCTCAGAGCCTCCATGTCGGCCATCAAGCCCCACATCGATCAACAATCAAACTTCTTTATGAGTGCCGAAGCGACCTCGTCTTCTTCATGCTATCCACACGTCGGACATCGTATCCATGTCCTTGACGAGTGCCGAAGGAACCTCGTCCATCAGACTATGATATGCACATACTTCATGAGTGCTAAAGCGACCTCGTGCATGCTCAATCAATTGAGCCTCCATCCGCTCACAGGGTTGGAGCAGCCGAGAGCGCCAAAGCGACCACCTCATGCTGCCTCCGCCAACACTCCATCCCGTGGGAAGAGACAAGTCGTTCTCCATCCACTCACAGGGTTAGGGCAGCCGAGATCACCAATGTGACCTCCTCGTGCTGTCTCCACCGACACTTCAAACTGTGGGATGAGACAATCAATTCTCCATCCTCTCACAGGATCGGGGCAGCCGAGATCTTCTTTGCAACCTCCTCGCGCTATCCCCGCCTTCATTTCAGCCCGTGGGACAAGAAGACCACTCTCCATCCTCTTACAAGATCAGGGTATAGTTGAGATCGCCTATGCGACGTTGCACTGTCCCCGCCTTCATTTCAGCCCATGGGACGAGAAGACCGTTCTTCGTCCTATCACGAGGTCGGCCAGCCGAGATCATCAAAGTGACCTCCTCACACTGTCACCCGAGCTCTATGGCGTTCACTTCCTTGTCGAGTCTCCACGTGGGCCAAGGATGACCTCCGAGACTCGGCCCCCCATGCCTACCTTCATTAGGCTTGATATCGATCAAAAGAGAGAGTAAGGGAAGTCATACTAACTGTTACGGGGAGTTACCAGCAGGTCGGCTGAATCCTCGGACTCGGCCGACCTCATTGAATATATAGGCCGGCATCCCTTCGTGGAGCAGGGGGACCATTAGCGCCATTTTAATCCGACGCCCCTGGTCGGCAAGATCAACCTCCATTCACACCTCGGGCCGACTTCTTCAGCTCGGCCGGAACATTTTTCTCGGCTCATACTTAGCCGACCTGGGGCCCAGCATGCTCGTGGGTGTCCTAGAGCATGGCTCACATGACTGACGGTGTAGTAACAAATGAGGTAAGGTCTGAGGATCACGAGCCTGATAATTGCAGTCATTAAGACCACGATCTCAGTGATCTGGCATACTGGTTACAACCACGATCTGGCGTCAATCACGAAAACTCTCAGCGAGATTGGCGGGGTCGTCCAGCAATTACATAGGTGTCCTAACACTATATAAGAGGCAGACACTCCACAGGCGCATGTACGCTGTTCTATCTCACAAGCTAAGCCATTCTGCTTGGCTAGCGACTGACAAGAGTGTCGGAGTGTCTCCTCGCCGAGGCTTCTCGGCGGGCTTTGCAGGTCAGATCGGGAGCTCGGAACCAACGTCACACATTGGCCAAGCGTGCCTCAGACAAGATTCATCAGCTTGGTCATCTCGGCTCATTCTTCCGAGAGGAGCACCTCAGCAGTCACCTCGGCCTGAGCCGACCTATGTTACGCATGCGGTAACATTGGCGCTGTCTTTGGGAAATGCTACTAAAGGTCAGTACGGCTTTCCCCACACCCTTTTTTGTAGATCTCAACTAAGTGCGGACATTAAGGAGCCCCTGAGGCATCATCCATGATCGACAAGGGGGCCGATCTGGAGCATATAAGGTTACTCTGACAAGTATCTCCAGAGAACAGTTTTAAAAGGGGAAATGATGAGTCGCTTAGAGCATCGTCCTGAGCGAATCCCTTACTCTTTCCCAGTAGATATCGTACCTCCGGCTCGGGAGGCCTAATGGTCGGCCATTAGATGATTTGTCGTCAGTGACCTTGCTTTACGTAATCTAGTCGTATCGAATACCGTGTTCGTGAGCAGTCTGAGCTGAAGGCCCATACCGTGTGATTGACCTCGGTCTCGGGGCCGACGAGTTATGTAAGATGTGCAGGTCAGCAATTCCAAGAGCCTGCGATATTTGTTGTGATTTGACGATAAAGTTGAATTTCTTTTAGAGTTGCATGATTTAAACGTTGTTGAAATATTGAAACTTGGCGAGTCGCATTATAGCTTTGTCAATGGTTATTCCGTGGGCCCTCAGCCGGTCCCGACAACATGAAAATAGATTGAAGGCGTAGTCGCTTCGGCACACATGATGAGTGAGGATGTTGTAGTTCGCTGTACGAGGTCGCTTCGACACTCGTCAGAAACTGAGGAACGACGTCCAATGTGAATTGAAGGCGTGGTCGCTTCGGCATGTGTTATGAGCGAGGACGTCGTAGTTTGCTGGATGAGGTCACTTCGGCACTCGTTAGGAACTGAGGAATGACGTCCGACGTGAATTGAAGGCGTGGTCGCTTCGGCACACGTGATGAGCGAGGACGTCGTAGTTCGCTGGACGAGGTCACTTCGGTGCTCATCAAGAACTGAGGAACGACGTCCGACGTGAATTGAAGGCGTGGTTGCTTCGGCACACGTGATGAGCGAGGACATCGTAGTTCACTGGACGAGGTCACTTCGGCACTCATTAGAAACTGAGGAACGACATTCGACGTGAATTGAAGGCGTGGTCGCTTCAGCACACGTGATGAGTGAGGACGTTGTAGTTCGCTGGACAAGGTCGCTTCGGCACTCGTCAAGAACTGAGGAACGAGGAAGGCATTTGGCCAAGAATTTGCCGACCTGATCGAGCTGCAAAGTACATCTAGTGTCTGTAGGCTTTTACGGAGAAACAATGGAAGAAAATGTGTGTGGTCGGAAGGACCATGGCTAGGGCACAAGTAGCCAAGAAGTCGACAATCGACCTCTAGGAGTTGGGGGTCAGGTCCGATGGAGCCACTCCCAACTTGAGGAGTAGAAGAATGATGAATGGATGAAGGGGTAGGCGGAAGCCTGCTCGAACAGCCTCGTAGTAGATGCAAACTCCGCTCGGCATGGTGTAGTGGGCACGGAGCTACTTAGAGGTGTAGATGGTGAAGTCCTCGGGGAGGACGAAACTTGGACGAGTCTTCATCCATTGCAAGGTCTCTTCTTCGATCTCACACCGAGAATCAGCAACGGTGTTGACTTTCTGACGAGATCACGAGGTATGAGAAGAGGGTTTTTTTGGGAACATAGGCCCCATCATCGACCTCCAGATCAGAAGACTCCTCGGCGGGATCCGACGCTTGAGTGTCCGGCTGAGTAGCCTCTGGGAGAGACGTCCTTGTCTCAGAAGGACGAGGTGAGACCGCTACGGATAACTCCGAAGCAGAGAAGTTCTCGGAAGGAGAACCTCTAGACGTGGAAGAGGAAGAACTATACGAGGTAGAGCTTGAACGTGACATTGTTGATTGTACACTTCCGTTGTCTAGAGTTCCGTGCATGAATCAATATACTAACCTTCTCTAAACTGTCTCACAGATTTAAAATAGTAAAAATGAACTAATAGATTAGTGAGAACATGTCATATCCACAGAGAGGTTGAATAGAATTTGACTTAAGAAACTACTTTTTGGAACACTCTATCGATAATGCATTAAAAGTAAATATGTAAACAACACCGACCAAATCCCTCACAATTTTGACAGGTCAAACTTAATGAAAGAACAAGCTGAATTGAAATTAAAGGAGAATTGATATCAATGTACCCTCTCAGTTGAGGGATCAAACAAGCAGACAGAAATCTGAACGGGAAATTAAACTAACATTACACAAGGATGCACATCTAATTCTGCATAAATCTGAAGCTCAAAGGAAATGAAAAGATGACAGGACAAGAATCTTAAACAGAAAATTTTCAAACCAATATACCCCTACAGCTCAGGGGATGAACAATCAACATTCTCAGCTCTCCACAAACATCAGTCACTATCTTCAGAACTCAAAGATCAAACAGAAAATTCAGAAACAAGAGTTTACTGTTTTCTAAATCTAATTCTTAATGCTACCACTGCCGAACAGGGATAAGAACAAAAGTTTAAACTAAAAAGCTCCAAAATCTCTCATGAATCCAAATATATTCCCCTGCTACAACAGGACCTGAACTCATGACTCATCTGTGAATCTGAACTCTGTAGACTTCTGGAATCCCTCTGGAAGCCGTCGAACCAAGAAAGAAGCACTCCCTAGATTGATCTCTTCAGCAGCCCTCAGATGAAAGAGGAAGTAGCCGTCGATTTCTGGGAGCCTTCTACAGAAGAAGCCGCTGCTCTTTGGATCGATCTCCCTCAACAGAACCAGTCCAATCTCACAAAAGATAGAAGGAATGAAAATAACAACTCCACTGGATCAGACTCTTTAGCACAGAAGAAATGGTAAAATCCACACAGAAGAAATAGAAACTAAATTCACTGGATTAATATCATCAGTACAGAAGAAAGGAAGAAACGCACTCCTGGATCGATCTCACCAACCCAAGAAAAGTAACATCCTCACAGAACAGCAGAAAACCCTCAATTCCTCACAGAAAAGAAGATACGTAGACCCCTGGAATCCCAGACTCAACACCCAAATTTCCCAACACAGAAGAAATTAACCAACGCAGAAGAACTGGAACAACTCCCTCAGATCAATCTCTCAGCACAGAAGAAATGAAATTAGCACAGAAGAAAAGAAGAATAAATGCAGTCAGAAGAAATGAAATTAGCACAGAAGAAAAGAAGAAAGCAATTGCCCTTGGATCATTCTATCACAATTTCTGAACAAAACTCCCCAAAAATGCTTAACGAAGAAAAGGGAAAAATTCTATCCCCTACAGAAGAGCAGAACCCCTCCAAGATCTGAACCTCGTCAAATGCTCAAACAGAAAAGATGAAAAAATGGAACCCAAAATGCTAAACTAAAAACCCCAAAAAATCCGAACTCGTCTCCCTCCCCTGCTCTGCATCTGTACAGAAGAGAAAACCTAAAAAAATACAGAACTCTCCAAATCTCCAACCCTTACAGCAAGGAAGAAACCCAAAAATACTGAACAAAAAACTCCCCAAGAATGCCGAACAACCCAAATATGAACTACCCTTACAGAAGAAAAAGAACAAAAATCCCAACTCTCCCTCCCCTGCAGCCGAACCAGAAGAAAGGAAAAAGCTTAAAAACCCAAAAATCGAACTCCCCCATTTGAGGACGTTGGGGTCCTTTTATAAGCTCCATCGAACCTTCCAGGTGCGCTGGCTGCATCGCCCCCCAACTCTGCTACGTCGCTCGGCCAGCAACAGCCTCAGCTGCCATCCGCCCGCCTTCACGCACCCAGCAACAGCCAGATGCGCAGCACTGCCAAATCCGCACGCCAGCCTGACGCCCAGCAGTCTGCCTCAGATCTGCACCATCGCACACGCATCCAAACCCAGTGCCGGCCTCTGCACACCACAGCAAACTCTACACTCACGAGCAACAGCCGCCCCAGATCCGGCCACCCCTGCACTGCACATCTCATCCGCCCGAGATCTCTGTGCTTCGCACGGGCTAGAAACACCAAATCCCTGCGCTCCAGAGCTCCATCTGCCCCAGCAGATCTGCACGCCCCCAACCATCTCCACACAGCCGGCCTTCGCACCAGCTTCGCCGCGCACGCTGGATGCCAGCTCAGCTCACCAGCCGCACGACAGAGCTCCTTCGCGCACTAGAGCGCCAGCTAGAGCTCTTCCGCACACACAGCTGCAGCGCCAGCTGCCATCTGCGCCTCCATCGCCCCTGCTCCACGAGCTCAGCCAAAACCCCAGCGCCGCCCTGCTTTACACCGCCTCCAGGTCTCCTCAGCTGAAAGAGAGGTGTTAAAGTAAGGTTTCCGTGGTATATGTGGCCAATTCTAGTGAGATGAGAGAAGGATAATGACGCAATGGACTTATGAGGGGAGGGGGTATATGGCATGATGATATTGGTTGGGATATTAAAAAATCTTATTTATTTATATCTATCTACTACTAAAAGATATTTACAAAAAAATATTATTGCGACAAGAATTATTTATTTACAACATTTATTTACAAAGATTTCTTATGTACCTAATTTGTCAAAACAGTGACTTACTGAATCTAACGTGTATCCCATTATCAACTAATATGTTCAAAATCTATTCATGGATAACATGAAAATTAAAATCAAAATGCACATTATTTATAGACAAAAGATGTCTCAAATCAACTATATGTATGAAATTTAACACGAAAAATTTTGCAGTTATCACTCCCCCTACTTGAACATTGCTAGTCCTTAGCAATAAAAATTACTCCAAATGTAAGACTAGAAGATGCAATGTCTCATGCTAAATAGCCATCATGGAAAAGATTAATGTAGAGATATGTGTTTCCTAATTGTAAGGGCTTATAGCAAGAAATTAGTGCATAAATTGTAGCTCACTTAAGAGTTTACATCTGCCCTCATGGAGCTTCTCTGCCTCATCTAGTAATTGAGATTAGATTAATTCGAGGGAGAAGAAAAGAATTGTGGAATAAGATCCTTGCTCAGTCAGATTGGGTTGTTTCTCTCAGTTCCATTCTACCCAACTTCCTTGAGGATTATTTCTCTGGGTTGAGGACTTTGCCCCTTTATTTGCACTTTGTGCACTCAGAATTTTTCTTTCTTTTTCATCCATAATGCTGCACAACCCATCACTTTTCAAGAGTAGCGAGTCCAACTTTACTCAGATCCGGGACATTTTTCATGGATATTTTTTTCTTTTTCTTTTGCCTTTTCTTTTCCTCTTAAAGGAAGGATGGACAGTCAGGTTCCTTAATCACATGTCTTCACTTCCTTCGCAATTCACTTAAGGGGAAGGGAGAAAACCAATCACCTCTCTCCTACTAGCCTAACAAATTTGCTACATTTGGGTTTAGCTAGTCTAAGTGGCTGTGTAGTGTGTGTATGAAAACTTCTTGCCATAAATCCTTACATAAGGTAGACAGGAAGTACATGTAATCCTTTTCTAGAGGCTACCTGACATGGATGTCTGCAAAGGGATGTGACAACTTCAAAATTTTAATGGTTAAAGATCAGACACATAGTCTATGTTTTGCAATGCCACACATTTTTATTCAAAGATGAAACATTGTAAAATTTTCTTTTCATTTGTATAAGCTCAATATAAAGAAAGAAAATGAAGCATTGGTTAGGACGAGGACTATGAATGCATGCTTATTCTACCTCTCCCCCCTACTTATTTATAGGAAAAGAAAGTAAGACTGAAAATTACCTGATAAAGGAAATCTGTACACTTGGGTTGCCTCCCAAGAGCGCTAAGTTTATCGTCTTCAGCCGGACGCAATTAGGCTCCATTTGGCTCAGCTAACTTGATAGAATCAATTTTCAAGAAAGATGGGATTTCAAAGAAATGCTTTAACCTTTGCCCATTAACAGTGAATGTTTGTCCAGTTTTAGGATCAAGAATAATGACAACACCATTCTTACAAGCTTTGACAACAGTGTAAGGACCATCCCATCGGGACTTCAATTTTCTCGGAAACAGACGAAGCCTAGAATTAAATAGCCAGACCTTATCATGCACTTGAAATTTTTTTCTATGAATGTGTTTATCATGGAATGCTTTTGCTTTGGCTTTGCAAGATCGCTAGCAATTATGATGGGCCAAGTCTCATTCTCTCCTAAAAAGATATACTTTAAACTAGCAGGGAGTGGTTTTAGCTCAACCTTAGGAGGACACTCTGATGATGGATCATTATTCTGAAATAAGGAATTAAATTGTCCTTCCTCTCCCTCAAACCCTAGAGCACAGGGTTGGTCTGCTGCTTCTTCCACAAAAGATTCTTCCAAGGAGTCTACCACTAGACAACTCTCTTCTGGATCACGGTGCCTAGATACTCTAAAAATATTGATACTAACCCGCCTATCCCCAAATGATATGTCCATCATCCTTGTAGCACAATCAATGTTAGCCCTAGCTGTAACCAAAAAAGGTCTACCAAGGATGATGGTGGACTGAGTTAAATCTTGAGGAGTGTTCATGTCCAGAATGATGAAATCGGCAGGGAAGTAACAATCATTGATTTTCACAATAACATCCTCAACTAAGCCTTTAGGAGTGGTGACAGAACGATCAGCTAGTTGGAGGACAACAGAAGTGGGTTTCAATTCTCCTAACTTGAATTTCTCAAAAATGGCAGAAGGTAGGAGATTGACACTGGCTCCCAAATCTAAAAGGCCGCTTTCAAAAGTGACTCCACCAATGGTGCAAGGAATTAGTGGAGTGCCTGGATCATTAAGCTTTTTAGGGAGTTGGTTCAAGACAATGGTACTGACAGTCTCTGAAAGAATGATTGTTTCAGTTTTATTCCTCACTTCATGTTTTGGAGTACACATTTCTTTCAAGAATTTGGCATAAGCAGACACATACTTGATGGCATCAAGGAGAGGAATGTTGATGTGAACTTGCTTAAAAAGTTCCAAGAGTTCTTCATTACCAGTTGGTTTGTTTTTGGATTTTGGCTTTAAAGCTTCAAGAAAAGGGACTCTTGGAATGTAGCAGCTTGGGTCTTCATTCATTTTGATTTTGTCTAGAGATTCTTCAATTATTTTCTCTTTTCCCTTGGATTTTTCTTTCTCAAAAATTTCTTCAATCTCTTCTTCAGTTTCAGTTTCAATTTTATTTTCTTTATCCTCATTCAATGTTGACATGTGTGGGTGAGGATTTATCTTAAATTTTCCACTTCTTAAAGTAGACACAGTTTTAACATTTTGTACTTGGGGGCCCTTAGTGTGGGCAGGAGGATGGTCCTGTTGTATAGGTTGAATCTGGTTTTGTCGACTGGAATGTTCTGGAGAAAAGCTTGTTGTGGGTTTGGTGGTGGAGGTGTATTTTGGCGAGTAGGTGGTCTGTACCCTTGGACTTGATGGTATTGTTGGTTCTGATAAAATTCGGGAGGATTGTTCCTTGGGTTTGCTATAGCTTGACTTGGCAGCTGACCTGATTTCCTCCTATGACATACATCAGCAATCTGAGACTCTATCCTTGCCAAATTTTGTTGAAAATTTTGGTTTTGATTTTGATATTGATTTTGTTGTTCTTGCACAGTTTGGCATAAAGTCACCATCATGTTTTGGAGTTGATTTATTTTATCTTCCCAATTGGGCTGAGGAGGTGGTGGTTGATTATATGAAGGTTGCTGGAAATTGGTGTAAGCAAATTGATTGGAGTTTTGATTTCCTTGGACTTGTGGAGGTTGGAGTTAGAAGATTGTCCAAATCCCGGATTCTGATTGGGATAGGATTGACCATACATGGATTGCTTAAAAGAAGGTTGAGACACTTGTTCAGTTTGATTTTTCCAAGAAAAGTTCGGGTGATTTCTCCAACCAGGGTTGTATGTGTTAGAATATGGATCATAGGAGGGTTTGTAGAAACCTTGGGCAGCTTGGACTTGTTCTTGAATAAAAGGAGGTAATTGGGCAGTGGTGGGACAAGCATTGGTGGGGTGAGCTGAGCTAGCACACATAGCGCAAGTTTCAGGTGGTTGAGAAAATTTGGGTGTGGCTTGCCCAGTCAAAGATAATAATTGATCGAATTTTTGTTCCAACTTCTGCTGCAATCTCTGATCAAGTTTAGCTATAAGATCTTCTACCCTAGAATCTGATTCTCCTCTTCTCTTACTTCATACATCCCTGCCTTCTTTACAGGTCCTAGTGCTCTCTCATAAGAGTGAAGTGAGGCATGATTGATAGAATTCTCACTCAATGTTTCAAACAGATTATATGTCTCATCCTCGCTCTTAGTCATGAATGCTCCTCCACACGAGGCATCAACCATCTGCCTATTTGATTCTGTCAATCCTTCATAAAAAGCTTGAACTATTTGCCACCTCGACAGACCATGGTGGGGACATTTTATAAGCAATCTTTTAATCTCTCCCATGATTCATGCATTAACTCTCCCGGGTGTTGTGAGAATCCAGTTATTGCTCTTCTCATGGTGTTAGTACGGCCAATGGGGTAAAATTTCTTCAAAAACTCCTGCTGCATTTCTGGCCATGTTCTAATAGTTCTCCCTATGGTTCCTAACTAATGTTTGGCCTTATCTTTCAAAGAGAATGGAAATAGGGTCAATCTTAAGGCATTTTCAGTGAAATTTTGGATCCTGACAGTGGAACAAATCTCTAGGAACTCATCTATATGCTTATAGGGGTCTTCATTGGGATTGCCATAGAAGGATGGGAACATTTGAATGGTTCCTGGCTTGGTTTCAAAATGATTTGCAGGAATTTCCGACCTGATGCAAGTAGCAGGTTGATAATTAGAAGGAATAAAGTACTCCTTCATCTGTCTAGGTGCGACTTCCTCTACATTCCTAGCAACTTGGTTCTGGTCTTGGTTGGCCATCATATGAAATAATCTTTCAATCTCGTCTATAGGTTGAGCCAAATCTATGTTCAAGGAGCGTCTACCAAGCATGCACAGTTGAAAAAGCCTTCTATTTATGATTTTTGAATTTTTAGATTTTTATTGATTTTTGAATTTTTATGAACAAACACAAACAAACAAATACTTTTAAAACAAATTAACCTAAACACTAAGTGTTTCTTGGACCTATGTTATTTTTTCAAAATCAGATTTATACTTGCTTAAACCCAATCCTAGCTCTTCTTGTACCGGCCAGGTAAGAGGTGGAGTAGAGGGAGGCCCCCCTTGCTTTCGCAAGGACCCAATTAAATAACCTCTAGCTCACCTAAGCATAAGCTTTTTAACCTCTAATCCTAGACACCAGACTTAAAGAGTAGTCTTAGAATTAAGAAAGGATAAATCTAATTATGAACCCTAGGGCCACGTCTACTAGTTTTTATTGAAAGTTTAGGCAAATGCAGGAATGTGAAATTTTTTGTGATTTTTGGGCAAAGGAAAGGGTGATGAAATCCCTCACCTTATCTTTTTATTTTTCTAAAGGGTGATGCCCTTAAGCAGTCCCTTTTACAAATGTGAAATGCACAAATCAAGTTCAAACAATGGTTTTCTAATGCTAAGTCTAATGCATGAAATAAGAGAGAGAAATCTTACCTTTCCCCCGCACTCTTCAATGCAAGAAAAGAAGTGGAAGTCAAATGACAATTAAAATGATGAATGTCCTAAAACAAGTGATTCTAATCTTAAGAAGATGAAATTTTTTATTTGCAAACAAACGACTTACATGAAAGAACGATTTAGAAGATTTTTTTAATTTTTTTATTTGGTTTTTGAACTAAATGAAATGAAACTTAACTAAGAAAATATGAAGTGATACTATAAACTAATTCCAAACCACTCAAACCACCAAAAGATCAATTATTACATGCCAACTAGAAAGAAATCTCTGTACATGCACAGAGAATACATGAAAGCCTCACTACAAGATTCACTCACACTCTCCTATCTAAATTTCTGAATGAAAGGAAAATGCAAAAAAACAAATCAGCAAGCTCTTCTCTCAATGGGCTCAAATGTCAAGCCCAATCTCCATGTTCCACTTATTGTGCAAATCTGAAATGAAAAGCCCAATAACAAGTCAATGAGAAGCACAATGCAAATAAAATCAAATGAAAGCATATTTAAATCAAACTCTAACGCCTCCCCGGCAACGACGCCAAGATGAATGCGGCACTGTTGATTGTACACTTCCGTTGTCTAGAGTTCCGTGCACGAATCAATATACTCACATTCTCTAAACTGTCTTACAGATTTAAAATAGTAAAAATGAACTAATAGAGTGGTGAGAATATGTCATATCCATAGAGAGGTTGAATAGAATTTGACTTAAGAAACAACTTTTTGGAACACTCTATCGACAATGCATTAAAAGTAAATATGTAAACAACATCGACCAAATCCCTCACAATTTTGACAGATCAAACTTAATGAAAGAACAAGCTGAATTGAAATTAAAAGAGAATTGATATCAATGTACCCTCTCAGTTGAGGGATCAAACAAGCAGACAGAAATCTAAACGGGAAATTAAACTAACATTACACAAGGATGCACATCTAATTCTGCATAAATCTGAAGCTCAAAGGAAATGAAAAGATGACAGGACAAGAATCTTAAACAGAAAATTTTCCAACCAATATACCCCTACAGCTCAGGGGATGAACAATCAACATTCTCAGCTCTCCACAAACATCAGTCACTATCTTCAGAACTCAAAGATCAAACAGAAAATTCAGAAACAAGAGTTTACTGTTTTCTAAATCTAATTCTTAATGCTACCACTGCCGAACAGGGATAAGAACAAAAGTTTAAACTAAAAAGCTCCGAAATCTCTCATGAATCCAAATCTATTCCCCTACTACAACAGGACATGAACTCATGACTCATCTGTGAATCTGAACTCTGTAGACTTCTGGAATCCCTCTGGAAGCCGTCGAACCAAGAAAGAAGCACTCCCTGGATTGATCTCTCCAAAAACCCTCAGATGAAAGAGGAAGTAGCCATCGATTTCTGGGAGTCTTCTACAGAAGAAGCCGCTGCTCTTTGGATCGATCTCCCTCAGCAGAACCAGTCCAATCTCACAAAAGATAGAAGGAATGAAAATAACAACTCCACTGGATCAGACTCTCCAGCACAGAAGAAATGGTAAAATCCACACAGAAGAAATAGAAACTAAATTCACTGGATTAATATCATCAGTACAGAAGAAAGGAAGAAACGCACTCCTGGATCGATCTCACCAACCCAAGAAAAGTAACATCCTCACAGAACAGCAGAAAACCCTCAATTCCTCACAAAAAAGAAGATACGTAGACCCCTGGAATTCCAGACTCAACACCCCAATTTCCCAACACAGAAGAAATTAACCAACACAGAAGAACTGGAACAACTCCCTCAGATCGATCCCTCAGCACATAAGAAATGAAATTAGCACAGAAGAAAAGAAGAACAAATGCAGTCAGAAGAAATGAAATTAGCACAGAAGAAAAGAAGAAAGCAATTGCCCCTGGATCATTCTATCACAATTTCTGAACAAAAACCCCCCAAAATGTTTAACGAAGAAAAGGAAAAATTCTATCCCTACAGAAGAGGAGAACCCCTCCAAGATCTGAACCTCGTCAAATGCTCAAACAGAAAAGATGAAAAAATGGTACACAAAATGCCAAACTAAAAACCCCAAAAAATCCGAACTCGTCTCCCTCCCGTACTCTGCAGCTTTACAGAAGAGAAAACCTAAAAAAATACAGAACTCTCCAAATCTCCAACCCTTACAGCAAGGAAGAAACCTAAAAATACTGAACCAAAAACTCCCCAAGAATGCTGAACAACCCAAATCTGAACTACCCTTACAGAAGAAAAAGAACAAAAATCCCAACTCTCCCGCCCCTGTAGTTGAACCAAAAGAAAGGAAAAAGCTTAAAAACCCAAAAATCGAACTCCCCCATCTGAGGACCTTGGGGTCCTTTTATAAGCTCCATAGAACCTTCCAGGAGCGCTGGCTGCATCGCGCCCCAACTCTGCTACGTCGCTCGACCAGCAACGGCCTCAGCTGCCATCCGCCCGCCTTCACGCACCCAACAACGGCCAGATGCGCAGCACTGCCAAATCCGTACGCCAGCCTCACGCCCAGCAGTCCGCCTCAGATATGCACCATCGCACACGCATCCAAACCCAGCGCCAGCCTCTGCACACCGCAGTAAACTCTGCACGCACGAGCATCGGCCGCCCCAGATCCGGCCACCTCTGCACTACACATAGCATCCCCCTGAGATCTCTGTGCTTCGCATGGGCCAGAAACACCAAATCCCTGCGCTCCAGAGCTCCATCCGCCCCAGCAGATTTGCACGCCCCCAACCAGCTTCACACAACTGGCCTTCGCACCAGCTTCACCGCGCACGCTGGACGCCAGCTCAGCTCACCAGCCGCACGACAGAGCTCCTTCGCGCACCAGAGCGCCGGCCAGAGCTCTTCCGCACACACAGCTGCAGCGCCAGCTGCCATCTGCGCCTCCATCGCCCCTGCTCCACGAGCTCAGCCAAAACCCTAGCGCCGCTCTGCTTTACACCGCCTCCAGGGCTCCTCAGCTGAAAGAGAAGGGTTAAAGTAAGGTTTCAGTGGTATATGTGGCCAATTCTAGTGAGATGAGAGAAGGGTAATGACGCAATGGACTTATGGGGGGGGGGTATGTGGCATGATGATATTGGTTGGGATATTAAAAAATTTTATTTATTTATTTATATCTATCTACTACTAAAAGATATTTATAAAAAAATATTATTGCGACAAGAATTATTTATTTACAAAGATTTCTTATGTACCTAATTTGTCAAAACAGTGACTTATTGAATCTAACGTGTATTTTAACCCATTATCAACTAATATGTTCAAAATCTATTCATGGATAACATGAAAATTAAAATCAAAATCAAAATGCACATTATTTATAGACAAAAGATGTCTCAAATCAACTATATGTATGAAATTTAACACGAAAAATTTTGCAGTTATTAGAGCTCATGGCTTACCTCTAAAGGGAAGATGCAGAAAACAAGAGACGAATGCTCGGACATTGGCACGAAGGTCGTCGGCACGTCGGCTGGTCGTCTGAAGGATGCTCGTGCGTGAGAATAAGGGTGGTTTTTCGACAGCAGACTGCACTATTTATTGTGTCGGGGGGCTGATTAGATCCAATAACGGTGGATAATTATCGACGACAACAGCAGTTCAGATCTTGACACTTGGCACTACTGGATTGGCCATCGAGCGTTGCGTCGGATTCAGATCAGCGTGGGTGGCGAGGAGCACCATGATGGTGCGTGGGAGTCGAGGAGGCGACGTGACGGTTGGCATCGCTGCAAAGCAGTCAAGGAGACCTGATGGTACGTTGCGGTACAGATCGACGCTGATGGCTTCACGATGTGACTGGTGGCAGGTCGGTGTTGACAGCGTGACGATGTGGCGCGGAACATGCCACGTGGGATGGCACAGTTAAGTGGCAAGGCATTTATTTTTCTTCGTCAAACAACTTCACCTCGGCCCAGTTCCCAGTCCGATGTGAACTTGGGGGTCCAATGTTACGGGGAGTTCCCAGTAGGTCGGCTGAATCCTCGGGCTCGACCGACCTCATTGAATTTATAGGTCGACGTCCCTTCGTGGAGCAGGGGGACCGTTGGCGCCGTTTTAATCTGACAACCCTGGTCGGCAGGATCAACCTCCATTCACATCTCGGGCCGACTTCTTCAGCTTGGCCGAAACATTTTTCTCGGCTCATACTTAGCCGACCTGGGGACCAGCATGCTCGCGGGTGTCCCAGAGCATGGCTCATGTGACTGCCGGTGCAGTAACAAATGAGGTAAGGTCCGAGGATAACGCGCCGATAATTGCGGCCATTAAGACCATGATCTCCGTGATCTGACATACTGGTTATAGCCACGATCTGGCGTCGATCATGGAAACCCTCAGCGAGATTGGCGGGGTCGTCCAGCAATTACATAGGTGTCCTAACACTATATAAGAGGCAGACACTCCACAGATGTAGGTACACTGTTCTATCTCACAAGCTAGGCCATTCTGCTCGGCTAGCGAATGACAAGAGCGTCGGAGTGTTTTCCCGCCGAGACTTCTCGACGAGCTTTACAGGTCAGATCGGGAGCTCAGAACCAGCGTCACACGTCGGCCAAGCGTGCCTCAAACAAGATTCATCAGCATGGTCATCTCGGCTCATTCTTCTGCGAGGAGCACCTCAGCAGTCACCTCGGCTTGAGCCGACCTATGTTATGTATACGGTAACACTAACTTTTAGTAGCATTTCCCACAGATGGTGCCAAATGTTACGGCATGACACCGAGGTCGGCTCAAGCTGAGGTGATTGCCAAGGCGACCAATGCGAGGCGTTCGAGCCGAGACGACTAAGCCGAATGATCGAGTTAAGGTCTGCTTAGCCGACGTGGGATGCGTGATCTGACCTCCTGACTTGACCTGCAAAGCCACTACCATAAAAAGGACATATGTCAGCGATTTATAGCGGTTGACAAATGATGTAGAGCCATTGACATATATATATGTCAATGGCTACGTAGACGTTGCCAAAGTCATTGACAAATTGGTAGTTGACTTATGTTTATCAGCGGCCATTCATAACCGTCGACATATGAGACATATGTCAACAACTAATATCCGTTGACATATGTGTGGTATGTTAGCGGCCTACTATCGCTGACATATCCTACATATGTCAGCGGTTGCTCCAGTCGCTGACAAAGGCTTTTTTGAAAAAAAAAAAGAAAAATTTATCCCCATCTCTTTCCAGTCGCTGCAACATCCCTTGACGAAGACGACATTGGCTGTTCTACCCGTGGCGGCTAATATTCGTTGACATATGTTGATCATATGTCAACAGCCTCAACTAGCCATTGACATATATCTCATATATCAACGACTATTTTTAGCCACTGACATAAAGTCGTTGACAAATCTCACTTCTCTTGTAGTGAGTCCACCGAGGGGTCTCGACGGGGAGATACTCTGACACTCAAGTTTGTAGCTAGCTGAGCAGAATGACCTAACCTAGGGAGTCGAACAGACCTGTGTCTGAAGAGTGTCTGCCTCTTTTATAGGGTCAGGCTACCCGTGGATCAATTGGACGACCCCGCGAATCTCGCGGTGGATCTCTGTGATTGTCTCCGGATCGTGGTCGTAACTGCCTTGCCAAATCGTCCAGATTGTGATCTTAATGGCTGCAATTATCGGGCGCACGATCCTCGGCCATTTCCTCGTTGTGTCATGCATTGGCCATTATGTGAGCCACACTCCAAGAACCCCTCGGACATGTCATGCTCTGTATTAGTCAAGGTCGAGCCGAGAAGTCCTCGTTTTTGACTGAGCTGAGGTTGTCGGCCCAAGGAGTGTGAAGAGGTCGTTCTAGCTGACCTGACTTGTTAGATTAGGTGACAATAGAATCTGGTTTGAGCCACGTCAGGAAATCGGCTCTAGTACTCTGGGAGGTCAGGCTAACCGAGGCTCTATCCGACCCGTGGGGACCCCCCGTATCATGTGGTAAGACTAAGAAAGATAATATTAAGAATAAGCGCTTTCATGAGGACTTGATGATAGCTCCAATTGATAGAAAAATGAGAAAATAGACTCAAGTGATTTGTACATGTGTACTGTTATCTTAATTCGACGCCCGTTAAAAGATGTGACCAAATTTTAAAAGAGTTAAGAAAAAATCTAAAATGAGATGGTACGATGTTATTTGGAAAGACTTAAATTTTTTAAATTTAAACACGAATATAACTCTTGATATATATATATTTTTAATTATTCATATAACAAATCTGAAATAAGGCTGTGACAACGATAATGCTGTTGACATGACAACGACGACGACCAAGACTTCTCTTACAAGTTACAAACCATGTGGAGCTAGCAGTCTTCCATGGTTTTGTACTTCCTGACTCACGTCTTTCCAAACACATTGTTGTGCAAAAGTCCAACACCATTTCATACTTTAAGTACTCATTCTTCCCGAAAATTTTTATTTTCGTACTTGATATGAACATATCTTGAAATATTGCACATCATTGTACATTATTATGCTGTCCGGATTGTATAATTAGGTACATTGCAAAGTACAATAGAATTAATAAATAATGCGGTGTCAGCTGTTCCCCTGCTGTGTTTAATTATTTACATCCTCTCCGTGTAATGGATCAGCCGCCCCAACACAGAGCAAGTTTAGTACTCTGCTGCATGTTGGTGTATTCTTCTCCTTTCTTCTAGGTGTTCATGGTATGATATGATCATATGGAGACGCTGTTGGGGACGCCTCTGCAGGTTGCGCCGGGCCCTGAGCTCGGCGCCAGCAGCTCGTACGGCAGCACGCCGGCGCCGCACCGATTCCTGCGTTCCGGGTCGGCGTTCCGCCTGCCGATCTCCACCTCTATCCTCCCCACCTCCGCCGCGAACTCGTTGAAGGACTCCGCCACCTCCGGCGACCAGGCGTACGTCTGCAGCCGGCGCTCGCCCAGGTACTCCTCGTCCTTGGAATGCGTGGAGAGCGTGTCGATGACCGTCATGAACATGGCTGTCTGCAAAAGCGAGGGCATTGAGGCGAGGAAGAAACGCTGGGGGTCCGCCACGAAGTTTGTGTACTCCGGGTCGCCCTCCTCCGGGATGAGCCGCCGCATCAGGGGCGGCCGGTTGGGAATGTAGCCGCCGAGGGGGTACTGCCCGAAGTTGAGTGCCGCGTGCTGCGCCGATGCCAACCAGACAAGGGTGGTGAGCATCCCGGCGAGGTCGTCCGGGGTGGCCAGCCGCGGCCACCACGGGGCGTCCTTCACATCGCCGTGCCCCACCCGGATGGCCTCGGCGTACCAGGCCTGGAGTTCCACGTCGGAGGCCACGGACGCCGCCGTGGGGTAGTGCGCCTCTATGTATTTGCGCACCCAGGTGGAGATGGCGTCCCAGATGAGGAGGCCGTCGTTGGCGTAGGGGTAATCCTTGATGGTGAGGCGGAGGCCGTGGGGCTGCGTGGGGTCGGGCTCGGCCATGCCCCTGCGGATGAGGTCCGCGGGGAGGCTCTCCTGGTCGAAGCGCCAAGCGGAGGCGTAGGCGGCGGAGCTCATCTCCATGGCGACGGGGCCGGGGGTGAAGAAGGACTCGATGACGCCGCCGCCGCTGATGAGGATCTGACGGGCGAGGGCGTTGGTCTCCAGCGTGTAGCGCATGTGGGGGTGGAGCAGCTTGAAGATGGGGTGCATGGCGCTGAGCTGCCGGTGGGCCGCCAGGATGAAGGGCTCCATGCTGGCGTGAGTTCGGAGCCAATGGTTAACGAGCTGGTGGACGCCAGCGTCGTTGGAGCAGACGTGGGCCTTGGCAAGCTGCCAGAGCCAGGTTCCAGTGGCGTCAGTCGGGGGCGTCATGATCCGCCGGGATCTGGTCGCCGGGGCGCCGGGGGGCAGGCACAGCTCGATGGCAACGGGCTTGAGGGTGCCCTGCTCCGTGAGGAAGAAGATGGTGCGCGTGGCATAGGACTTCCGACCGTCCTGGGCGTTGATCCGGTCGAGGAAGGGCAGGTAGACGTCGTGGTAGTCCAACATGAACAGCTTCTTCTCCTCCAACGCCTGTTATATATATAGCAAGAAAATGTTAGCACTGAGCAAGTATATTGTGCATGGACGCGTACCATAATACTAAGTTTTAGATTGCTGGCTAAAGAGGAGATGAAATCTTATTTGTACGAAGTAATTTACACACCTGTTGGACGGACATTCCCTCGAGGTGGCAGAGGATGTGCTCTTCTCTAATTGCAGACTCTGGCGGGCCGTACACTGCCGGGTCCAGTTTGCTCACTGGTGGGAACACCTGCAGAGTAAAACCCATGAGCTCGTTAGAAGGTTACCCAAATGGCCCATACAGGACTTAACAAGAGCCTTCCGTCAGATGAGAACCGAGGAAGTCCCTCCATGGCCCTGTAAAAAGTGTAAGACGTTGTTATGTAACAAAACTTGCCTGGAGCCTCTCGATGCTCACGGGATTGATCCCGGCGATGGCTTGCCGTGCGAACTCGTCGTCCCGCAGCCATGCAAATTTGTCCTCTGCAGAAACGAAAGAGAGGGTCGTCAGCCACACACTTATAGTATTACTGTTACAAGAACAGGGGACAGAGAAAAAACAGCTAATTAGCAAATGGATACAAAAGGGTACTTGGCGACCAGTTTGCTTACTTGATATGATGGTGGGGTTGTCGTAGCGGAGAAACCCCTCGCAGGCCTCCTGTATCTTGCTGAGGAAGGGAAACTTCTTGATGAGGTCCTCCTGCAGGCCTCGCTTGAGGCGGATGCCGTCTTTGTAGAGGCTGTCGACGTGGTGGAACCCGCCGAAGTCGCCGCCGGAGAAGCTGGCCACGATGGAGGGCACGAACACGCGGAGCATGGCCTTGCGCTTGCCCTCCGCCAACATCTCCATCCGGTCTTCCTCGAAGGCGTCGTCCCTGGGCACGTACAAGGGCAGTGGGTCCTCCACCCTGCTCTCCGCCGAAAAGTCTGCATGTACACCAGCAGCCGAGGGGTCGTGTTACTTAGGTCAATTCACCGTGTGGCTATAACAAACGGTCTTATCAAAGTCAAACCCTCGTCCTGTTCTTGATGGGGTCAAGGGTGATTGGGTCGCGGTCAAATCAGGTACTCGTCTAACAGGGGACGGGGTTGGGCCGGGAGCGCGCAAACGAAAACGGGTCAAATTAAACTAGTTTATCCTTGGGCTTCTGGTTAAAAGGTATTTTATTGAGGTGGGTCTGTGATTGGCTACAGTTCCAGATTGGACCCGTTTGCCTAATCCAAAGTCCAGAGTTGGCCCAACTTATTAAACTAAACGTTGGCAATCCAAAAGCGGGTAGTTTGGCGTTGAGGAGGAGGAGGAGAAGGGAGGACCATGTCTTCTCCAGCTAGCCAAAGGCAAAGCGAAAAGACAAGTTCTTCTTCGCGGAAGCTGCTGAGTTTGGTTGCCATGTCTAAGTCAGATGATCTCCGCTGCTCTCTTCAGACGGGCAACTCATCAGGGGCAGTTTCAAGCTAAGCTCGAAAGGTGTCGCGGCAAAAGCCCATTTCAACGAGGCCAGCTGGGGAACATTCCCACCAGCAACCCTGCCGTCGACATGCCCCTGTCTGGTTAATCTAATGGCCCTCCGTGTGAAGAATATGCCCGCCAGCCCGTGACCTAATTGTTTAGTCCAGAGGGGGTGGGCGGTTCTCCAGTCATGGCACGAGGAAGAGGAAAAGGTGGTGGTAATACTGGTCGTGGTTTGGGAACTTTTGGGGGGGGGGGGTTGTCTAAGTTGCTCACCAGTCTCCATGGGCAGGCGCCCCGTTCTGCACCGCCTCGGGTAGGGAAGCTTCTCACCGCCGAGTGGCGGCCGCACGAGCTCGTGGCCCTTGTCCGGGTTGCCCAGGTCGTTGTAGGTGTCATAGTCGTAGATCCTGTCGGAAAGCTTGCGCACGCCCTTGCCGTCTCCTCGCAGGGCCTCCAGCTCCTTCTTCCTCAGATCCCTCAGCCCCGCCGGCGTCTCCGACGGCAGGTAAGGCTGCATTAAACAACACGAGGGCACGCTTTTGTTAGGAAATTAAATACAAAAGAAGAAAGGACAAGACCCCGATAAATTTTAGGGTCCCTTGTAATAATTAAACGTCCTGTGACACAGCTGGCTTTAGGGCAAAGTCATCAGGAAAAGCTGTCCTTAGGGCTTAGGGTGCTATGGCCACTGTAAGCACCGATGTCGGCGCATTGGCAACTGCGCGGCAGAGGCGTGTTCTGTTGTACGGTACGTGCGCAGTTATGAAATGGTCCTATTCCCGAAAGAAGTAAGGAGAAGTGCTGTCCTTAACACCTTCTCCCTTAAAACATAATCTGTTCCCTGCCCATCATACCTTATTAACAATTCTTCTTTTGTTAAAGATCTCACTATAAAACACAGACAAACCACTTATGCAGTGCAGCTAGCTAGTGCATGACGTGAGATGGTATATATATATTTTTAAGAAGGTCTGAGAAGGGAGGGGGACGGAGAGAGACAGCATTTTGTTCGAACCTTGTCGGTGAAAAAGATTCTCTTGTCCGGATAGTCCCTGCTGGACTGCACCCAGGAGTGGCAGTTGAAGAGGATGGGGCCGCACAGGAAGCCCTCCACCACGATGCTCTCCAGGAAGAACTCCCTCTGGTGGCCGTTAGTCACCGCGACGGCCCCCGGCGTCCCGAAGCTTGAGTCCACGATGAACTCCGCCGTCAACACCGCCCGTTCCCCCTTCATCCTCTCCGTCCATCCCCGCAGCACGGCCTCCTGGCTCGCCTTTGGCCGCTTTGTCCCTGCGATTGGGAAGAAGTGTTAGCCACACGAGAATAGCTAGTGGAAGATCCGGCGATTCTGAAACTGCTCTCACCACCGGACTTACAAAAAATGGAAGACAAAATCCATGGGAGGATGACTCCCGTTGGAAAAGTCTCCCTCTTTATTTCCATGCCGGTTTCGTCGGTGTCAACAGAGAAGAAAAAGAATAGAGAGAGAGAGAGAGAGAGAGAGAGAGAGAGAGTGATGAGAGCTCATACTGGGATCGATGTCCATGCTGATGAGCTCCAAGCAAACGTTCTTGCCCTGCCTCTCCTCCATGGCTTCCAAGGGGTTGGCCACCAAGCTGTCAAACATCGCCTCCTTCCAGTCTACCTTCTTGTTCATCTTCACCGTCACCGCGGCTCGCACCTTGAACTGCACCGGCTTCTCCTCTGTCGACCTTATTTCCACCGGCTCCACCCTCAGCGTCCTCTTGCTGGTGGCCGCGGCCACCACAACTGGTCCCCTGCCGGCGGTGCTCCACCTGGCGCTCCTGTGACTCGGAATAGAACTAGCCGTCCCAAAGGCCAGCTTGCCCATCCGGCCGGCGTCCCCGGCCAGAAAGGGAGACCAGCTCGAGGAAGGGAACTGGGAGGAGGACATCCTCAGCATCGACGTCCGCAGCATCCCCGACGCAGGAGCGGCCGCCATATCTGGAAGTGGCAGGAAAGCTATGCGAACAAAGGGTCTGTCTGTGAAGCTGTACAGGGGGATGAGAATTGAGGGGGTTTCTGGGCGGGCTGAGCTCTGCGGCTGCTCTGCTGAGGACCTCTTTGTCTGGGTTGGTTCCTCTTCTTCTTCGGCATGGGAAGATGGATGGGGCGGTTTATATAGGAAGAAGAGTGGCATGAAACATGCGGGCGCGGACAGAGGCGCGTAGTCTGAGCACAGGTTGGGCGTACAGAACACAGGGACGAAGCTTGGACTACCGCGTCGGTTGACCCGTTTGGGCGTTTTGGTGCTCCGGAGAGGCGCTGACCGTCATGTTGACACGTGTGGGCGGTGAACCGGTTCGAACCGGGCACAGAGCTATAAGGGACCGTTACATGTGGCATTATACTGTTTTATTTGACTTTGAGATTATACAAAGCTAATAAAGGGAAGATAGAGAGAAATAATAGATAAATGAAGAATACTATGCTTCCAGACCTTTTCTGCCCTGTAGTTTTGAGCTTAATTTTGATGTTCTCTAAGTTAAAAGCACTAATTGAGGTTGATCTTAAGTATGGTTTTGGAACAAGTGGAATACATCATTTCAATCATTAGGAGATATAAAGAAGGACAGGGGGACATGAGCCATTAAATGTTATGAAACCTACAATATTCTTTTCACATTCTGATTTTATAATGTTAATTAGAGAGAGAGAGAAAAAGAGAAGAAATAATTTCTATTCTCCTTTTTTTTTTTTAATTTACAAAACAACAACTCTTTTTTTTAGATTCCATTTATCAGAGGGAGATTAAAAAAGCTCTAACAAAGTTGTTCTCCAATTTTTTAAACTTAATATTCACAAAAACGAGAACACATATAGAACTTGAGTTTAGATTGACCTCATCTCCATCACCGACCAATCTTTGTTGCAAAGAATGTAAAGACACCCAAAGTAAAACATGATAAACTTTAAAGGGTTCTCATCGATTTCATAAGGGACTAATATGTAAAAAAGCACCAAAAGTAAACGATTTATTTTATGAATTAAATACTTAAATGGTTTTGAAATTTCTAACATGCTAGTAGGTCGCCTACCATTAAGTTGATCACTTCAACTCCCCTTTAGTGAAGTTTAGGACACTTGACCGAATATGTACGGATTCTCACAGATGTTCACATTAATGGCGTCACGGCTTACATCAGTAAAAAGACAAGATTATGTAATATTGTTTTAGAAGTAATTTCCTTTAAATTCTTTTTTTGGGTGAAATCATTTATGTTCAATTTTGTACTCATAAATTATCTTTTGAAGTATACGAAATTTAATTATATCTCCCAGGGACCTTTTTCCTTTTTTGACTTTATTTTTAAATATTACTGGAACCATTAATATGCTTTATACATAATTTCCTCTCCCATTGTACACATCTTTCAGCTAGACCACATAGTCTATCTCTATTTTTGTGTAGCGTCGTTGTAGAACCATACATTTCATGTCTACCTTAATTGACATGTTCTCATATGACTAAGACAACTAGTCTCTGTTCTAGGAGAGAGATGCCTGGTTCTGATGGATCCTTTGAGCAGGTCAATTCTTTTTAGAAAAAATAACGTCTAATGCAGGTGTTTTAGTACATATATACACCTTATGTAATTGATTGTTTTTATTTTTTAATTTTATCATCCTTGTAAACAAATGACATAAGGGGTTTGAATATTAATGAAAACTTGCTTCACCTGAGGGTCTATTAAGTTGACGGAAACTTGAATATGACACACGCTATATCAGAGGATTATTTGTCTCTCTTTTGATGTCGAGAAGTATTTATTATATTTTAAATATATTTTTGTCTTTTTTATTAGACGGACACAATGTCCTGGGTAAATTATTAGATCAAGAGAAAGACCCAAAGGACACTAGAAGTATATTGAAAAAGTAGAATAAATTGTAGTGGTCTCCTTACCTAAAAAGTATATCCATTAGATTTTCATGAAATATAGTATTTATTCCCTGAAGTGAAGATTATAAGAGTAAAATAGAAAATAACATTATTTTTTAAGAGTATACATATAGTTTATTTTTAAAAATATTTGGTGGTAGAGGGACAAGTTAGTCCTTTGTGCGCGGAAGACATAGGGGGCATATTTCATATAACACAATAAAACACACAGTGCATATGATAAATGCAAGATTATGGGAAAGTACAGTAAAATGCAATATATTCTAAGAGTGTGTGTATATTTATATAGAGAAATGCTACGCTCCCGGCTAGCCGGGAGCGCAGCATGCGCTGGAAGCGCCGCGCCCCTCCGCGCGGCCGCCGCGTGGAGGGGGCGGGCCCCAGCGCATTAAATGCGTTTTTTTTTTTTTTACATACAAATGATATATTTGTGCACACAAATGATGTATTTGTGTGCACAATACATCATTTGTGTGCACAAATTGTAATAAAAAAAAAAAAAAAAAAAAAACGCCACATCATGCGCTGGGGCCCGCCCCCCTCCACGCGGCGACCGCGCGGAGGGGCGCGGCGCTTCCAGCGCATGCTGCGCTCCCGGCTAGCCGGGAGCGTAGCATTTCTCATTTATATATGTAATTTTTTTCTTATTTTTTATAAGAAACCGGCCCTATGCTTCCCCGTGATCAGCACCAACACAGACCGGTGCAAGGACAGGGAAGGAATGGTGGTTTTGGACCATAGCTAATTAAGGAGACGACTAAGCCACCGGGAACAGAAGACCGCCACCACCACTCCGGCGAGGAAGACTCGAAGCCCCACAAACAAATAAGCACAAGTGTGAGCGCCGTCCGCCGCAGCACCGTCGCGGCCAGTGGGCGACGTGGTTTAAATTTGGGGGTCAAATGGTGAAAAAGGGGGGAAACACAGCGACCGGAGCCGCCGCATGCTGCGCCGCGTGTGAAGTGGCAGACGGAGACCGGCCGCGGCGCCGGGCCTCGTGAGCGCGGGGCGCGTGCGGAGGTATGAACGCGGGGGCGTGGAAGAAGTTGCTGCGGCGAGGGGACGGGGAGGCGCCAGCGCATAGAATGCGACACGCCCCCCACCGTACGTGGCCGTATGCTGGCCCTCTCCCGGCGTTTGTAGGCGTGGGGGCGCGGAGAAAAGTCAGACCGCCGTCCAAGGACCGCTGACCTGCTCGGGGAGTGACGTGGCGGCAGCCGCGGAGTGCCTGCATGGGCTGCCGTCGCGAGGGTTGGCACCGGCGCGAGGGGTCGGTCGCTGTAGATTCGACGGCCACCGGCGTGATTCCGGGGATGGAGATGGAGGAGGGAGGCGACCCATGCACGATTTCGGCTCTGCTTCTTCTTCTGTTGAGCGGCCGTGGCAGAAAGAGAGGTAAAAACTTCAAAACTATCCGTTTCCGTAGATTTCGCATAAGTCACATCATATATATATATAAATTTTTAAATGTCACGTCATTACAAATTTCAATTTTGATGTGAGAATATATATTTTTAATATTATCGATAGAATAATATTTATTATTAAACAGACGGTGGCTTGGCTGGTGACTTGGTCACATCAGATTAGACATGATATATGTCATAGCAATATTGATCTAGAATAATGATTGATGATAATAATAATAATGTGATAACAACAAAAGCAAGATCCTTATTACATCATCTAACGCGGGTTTCGATCAAACCAGATCATATTTAGTACCAGGCCATCTTGGTACTAAATATTACTAGCTTGCTACCAACCATGTTTTAAGAAGACAAAAAAGTGGAGTGTGTGTGAGAAAGAAAGAGATAAAAGACCTCTCGTGCCTATGCAAGTGTCTGAACACATGAAATAACTTAGTGGTTCAAATAATCATATTGACACGGGCTATCGTCCGCCGAGGTGAGAACCTAGATGGACGAGCCAACTCATTCTGAGTAGAGGAAGGTAGGTCGGCACTTTGTGTCGACTCTCGGATACTCGGCCTGGAGAGCATCATCTGCCGAGCTATCCCCGAGTTGTCCGACGAAAGGAGACGCACGAAGCCAAACTTCGGGACGAGCCAAGTCCCACCATAGTCCTCGACGGTAACGCTTCGTCCTAGACTTTCTTTATATGGACTCACATAATCACAAGTGAAAGATTCGTTGGCGGGACGGTCCGGATATTATGGGCCACATTTTAGTAACTATCCTAGCACGACCGTAATGGGAAAGTCCGGTGAGGGTAAGTTCCAAAGGTCGCAATAGCTAGATGCGCACGATCGCTGGTCCGATGTGTGCGAGATCTATCCAGCCATGACTGCCGCCCACCACGCCAGTCATCGGGAATCCCGGGCGGTTTCTTGGGTACGTCTTCGATTCACTTACCATAGTCCTACTCGCAGAACCCCCATAAAAGGGAGAGACATCCTCTGTGCCTAAGGTACGCAACTTCTAGCCTAAAAACTCTTTCACTCCGACCTCCCGAACTGACTTGATCGTCCGAGTCTTTCCCCACCGAAGTCACTCGGTGGTCTTGCAAGTTGGAACTCGGCTACATCTTCTTCCTCGCGCCTGGGCCGACCCCGTTACTCTCGCAGTAACATTTTTTGGTGCAGTCTGTGGGAAGATCTCGTACAAAAAGTTTGTTCTTATCGCACCCAAGGGAAATGTAGTGGCTTGCTCCTCTGGCGATGTGGTCGCCCCCACCACTGTCGTTGAGGAAATCGCCGGAGGAGGTTCGGGCATCGGGGAGCAGGGCTCGAACACTTCTTCCCGCCTTGATCACGTCAAGACCATGATCGCGGGGCTCCACGAGATGCTGGTACGGATGGAGCAGAACCAGCAGGCGATAGCGGCTCAAGGCGAGGCAACAAGTTGTCCGATCGCCCCTACACCGGTCGTGCACGACGACGCTGGGCCTAGAGAGGTCCAGGTGGTTCCTCCAGTGATGTCGACAAGCCACGCCGACGTCCGAGCAACGACTCCTACTCTCTCAGCACCAGTACCCCCGCCTGTCCCAGCAGCGATACCCACGGCCCCTGCCATGACGACAGAGCATGGGGCCTCCAGGACGACGGAGGTCGATCACTGCACGGCCGAGTCGATGCTCACCCCGTCAAACCTTCTACTGGCGGAGCCTCGTTGGAGGAGTGACCTCCAATAAACGAATAGGAAGATTGAAGCCCTTCAACGGGGAACTCGGGCCCCCTCGGTGGCGACATTGCTCTCCACTTCTCCGTTCACCGAGGAGATCACCTCGGACCCAGATCCCATGAAGCTACAACTCCCGAAGTTCCGGCGATACAAGGGGACCACTAACCCCATTCATCATCTTGACAATTTTCAGGGACAGATTGAAATGGTGAACCTTTCTGACGCATTGAGGTGCCGAGCCTTCATGTCAACTCTTGACGACGCGACATTACAGTGGTTCAAGGCCTTGCCTGCATGGTCGGTGACGAGTTTCCCCGACCTCGCACAATGCTTCCTAGACCACTTCTACAACACTGTCCAGCACTCCCTCTGCACCGACGATCTGTGGCTCGTAGCACAGAAGGAAGGTGAGCTCTTCCGTGACTATGCAAAGAGGTTCCAGCTCGAAGTCATTAAAGTGATCGACCTCGACCTCGACCTGCGGATGACTGTCAATATCCTGACAAGGATCTGCTCCAATGCGCCGTTCATGGCATCCATCGCCAAGAAGCCGCCAGTGAGTCTTTCCGACCTTCTTTCCCGCATGCAAAAGTATGTGAGGCTGGAGTCCACTCTCAGCGCGGTAGGCAAGCTGAGCCGCCCCTCCGAGCTAGGGTCCTCAAGCAAAGCACCGGAGTCGAAGAAGACGAAGAGAGAGGAGCACTCGGTGCGTGGTGATAGAAGATCGGATTCGAGCCATCGATCGGATGAATCTCATCGCTCGCACGATCTCCCCCACTTCGGCAGACTCCCGTTCGAGATCCTGCCCGTCATCAAGAAGCTACCGGAGTTCCGACGACCCGAGCCGTTGACTAAACCACCGTCGGGGCGCGGAGCCGACCTCTACTGCGAGTATCACAAGGGCTACGGGCACACCACCGGCCAGTGCCGAAGCCTGAAGCTGGAGATTACGGAGATGCTGCAGTGCAACATCATTGGGAGAGACGTCGTCGATGGACGGGTGAAGGAGCGGACCTCCGAGGAAGAATGCGGAGCCCGGGCGGGAAAAGGAGCGGTCCTCGTCCTGGCCGGAGGCTCGACCGGAGGAGGAGACAGCGGGAGAAAGCGGAAGGCGTATGCATCGGCCGTCGATTCGAGCTCGGGGAGCTCAGCCCCCAAAGCTCGCGGTGTTATCTCATTTTTCGAGGAAGACGTTGTCGGCCTCAGCCTCCCCCACGATGATGCGTTGGTCATCCACGTTGACATCAATGGATATGATGTACACCGAATCCTGGTTGATAATGGAGCAGCTCCCGACGTTCTTTTTTATGACTGCTATGTAAAAATGACCAACCTAAGCACGAGTTAAAACCCGGGGCCACCCCTCTCTTCGGGTTTAGCGGGTCTCCCATCAATGCCGAAGGGTTGATCAGGATGAAGGTCACCCTCGGGACTCACCCTTGTTCTGTAACGTAGAGGCTGACTTCCTTGTTGTGAAAGTAAAGTCGGCCTACAATGCTATCTTTGGCCGGGGTCTTCTGGGGAAGTTAGGAGGAGTCCCTTCCACTTACCATCAGAAGTTGAAGTTCCCAACACCGAGCGGGATAGGCGAGGTCGCGGGAAACCAAATCGAAGCCCATCGGTGCTATGTAAATTCAATAAAAGCAAAGGAACCAGTTGTTTCTGAGTACAAGCCCGTCTTTGATGAGAAGGTCGAGAGGCATGAGCCGGCCGAGCATACGAAGCAAGTTGAGATTGCAAAAGGAAAGTTAGTGGTGATTGGCACCGAGCTCTAGGAGTTGGAGGCAGGGTTGGTCCGATTTCTCAAAGATAGCGGCGACGTCTTCGCGTGGGCGGAGCACGACCTCCCCGGGATTGACCCCGGAGTTATTCAACATCATTTGAACATAGATCCCAGAGCTCGGCCCATGCGGCAGAAGAAGCGGCCCTTGTCGGCTGATCGACAGAAGGCAGTGGATGACAACCTGGCAAGGTATTTATGTGCAGGGACTGTTCAGGATGCCTTCTACCCCGAATGGGTGGCCAACGTCATCCTCGTGAAGAAAGCAAATGGGAAGTGGCGCATGTGCGTGGACTTCACCGACCTGAACAAGGCTTACCTAAAGGACAACTTTCCTCTTCCCTGCATCCACCAGCTTGTTGACTCCACAGCAGGACACGAGCTCCTGAGCTTCCTTGACGCGTACTCGGGATATCATCAAATCAGGATGGCCCCCGAGGATGAGGAGAAGACCGCCTTCACTACGAAAAAAGGTCTATATTGTTTTACCCGAATGCCCTTTGGACTGAAGAATGCATGGGCCACATACCAAAGGCTCGTCAACATGATGTTCGAGCAGCAGATCGGGAAGACAATGGAGATATACGTCGACGACATGTTGGTGAAAAGCCGGCGAACCGAGGACCATGCTCGGGATCTGGTCGAGACCTTCGAAGTGTTGCAGAGGTACGGGATGAAACTGAACCCCGAGAAGTGCGTCTTCGGTGTTCGCACAGGGAAGTTCCTTGGCTATCTCGTCTCAATCCGAGGCATCGATGTCAATCCCGACAAGGTGCAGGCCATCATCGACATGACGGCCCCAAGGACCGTCAAAGAGGTACAGAGGCTTAACGACCAGATCACCGCCCTGAGCAGGTTCATGTCCAAGTCGGGCGAGAGATGCAAGCCTTTCTTCGATGTGTTGAGGAAAGGGCGGTTCGAGTGGAACGATGAGTGTCAAAAGGCTTTTGACGAGCTCAAGGCCCACTTAGCTAATGTACCTACTTTGAGTAAGCCCGTTGCAGGAGAAGAGTTATTCCTATACATCTCTGCCACATACCACTCAATCAGCTCGGTACTCGTACGAGAGAATGAGCGGAAGCACCTTCCGGTATACTATACGAGCAAAGCTTTGCGAGAAGCCGAACAACGCTACTCCAACCTTGAGAAGGCAGGATACGCGCTGGTGATGGCAGCTCGGTGACTCCGACCTTACTTCTAAGCACACAAGATCGTGGTCCTCACCGACGCCCCCATCAAGCAAGTGTTCAGCCGACTCGAGGCCCGAGGAGGATGGACAAGTGGGCTGTCGAGCTCAGAGAATTCGACATATCGTTCAGGCCTCGGGTCGCCATTAAAGCTCAAGCCCTTGTCGATTTCATTTCTGAAGGTACATCGAGGCTGTCTAAACCAGAGGAAGTCGTCGGGCACTGGCTGGTCTATGTGGACGGGGCTTCCAACTCTCAGGGGGGACTGGAGTCATCCTACATTCCCCGGAGGGCCTCGTCCTAAGGTACGCAATCCGATTCGGCTTCTCTGCTTCCAATAATATAGCTGAGTACGAGGCTGTCATCTCAGGACTCAGGATGGCAAAGACGTTGGGAGCGACAAAGGTCCGAGTCCATAGCGACTCGCAGCTGGTCGTCAGCCAGGTCTCGAAGGAGTTCGAAGCCAGGGAAGAAAAGCTCGTCTCATATATGACCGAGGTCCAGAAAATGATGAATGACTTCGAATCGGCGGAATTGCTGAAAATTCCCCGATCTGATAACTCCCAAGCTGACGCGCTGTCTAAATATGTGGCCACCTCAGAGTTTCATCAGGAGTTCTGTGTTCGTAGAGGAGCTCAACGATCCTTCAGTGGGATCTATGGAAGTCATGTGCACCGACGTCGGACCAACATGGATGACCCTCATTGTCGAGTACATCCGAGACGAACGACTCCCGAATGATAAAGAAGAAGCATTGAAGGTAAAAATACGAGCACCAAGATTTTTTTATTAGCGATGACCTGTACAGAAAGGGCTTTAGCTTCCCGCACTTGCGGTGCTTGAGCCAAAGGCAAGCTAAGGAGATCGTCACCGAGGTGCATGAGGGCACGTGCAGAAGCCACACAGGGCCACGGTCGCTGGTTCGAAGAATAACTCGGCAAGGCTACTGGTGGCCAACCATGCTGAAGGATGCCGAAGGGCACGTTTGGAGATGCCAGCAATGCCAGCTCTTCGGCAAGGTAGATCGACAGCCACCTGCAAATCTCACTCCACTGACGGCTCCATGGCCCTTCGCGCAATGGGGAATGGATATCCTCGGCCCATTTTTGCTAGCCTCCGGGCAACGGAAATTTCTCATCGTTGGGGTCGACTACTTCACTTAGTGGGTGGAGGCCGAGCCGTTGGGAAAGATAACCGACACCAACGCATGGGGATTCGTATGGAAAAACCTTATCTGCAGGTTCAGGCTGGCCCGGACGATCATCACTGACAACGACAAGCAGTTTGACAACACCAGGTTTCGTCATAATTGCGCAAAGCTCAGCATCGACCATCGCTTCACCTTAGTTGCTCATCCTCAATCTAATGGTCAGGCTGAGGTGACCAATCAGGCGCTACTCTATGGGCTGAGAAGGCGGCTGGACAACTATAAAGGCCGATGGGCTGAGGAGCTACCCCACGTGCTATGGGCTTATCGAGCGACACCCGCGAAGCCACTCAAGAATCCCCCTTCGCGTGCTCACCTTCGGCAAAGAAGCAGTAACTCCAGTGGAATTGCTCGTACCATCAGAAAGAGTTCTGGGGTTCGAACATGAAGACAACGATCGCTCGTTGCGGGCCGAGCTGGACCTAGTCGAGAAGCAACGAGACAAGGCAGTGTCCAGAGTTGAAGTCTATTAGCGCAAGATGAAGTGAAGATTCGACACAAGTGTCAGACCTCGCCGCTTCAGTACAGGCAGTCTCGTCCTTCGGAAGCTTGCCGTCTCGGATCCCAAGTCGGCTGTAGGGAAGTTATCCCCCACTTGGGAAGGCCCGTATCAGGTGGTCGAGGACCTCGGACAGGGGGCCTACCATTTGGAAGATCTAGCGGGTTAGCGGTTCCAAGAACATGGAACGCCGAGCACCTCCGTGTTATTACCCTTGACTTATAAAAGGTTTAACAAGGTCGCTTCGGCACTCTAAACGCTCTAAGGAGGTCGCTTCAGCACTCCAAGTTTAACGAGGTCGCTTCGGCACTCTAAACGCTCTAAGGAGGTCGCTTCGGCACTCCGAGTTTAACGAGGTCGCTTTGGCACTCAAAATGCTCTAAGGAGGTCGCTTCGGCACTCCGAGTTCAACGAGGTCGCGTCAGCACTCTCAACACTCTAAGGAGGTCGCTTCGGCACTCCGAGTTTAACGAGATCGCTTCGGCACTCTAAACACTCTAAGGAGGTCGCTTCGGCACTCCGAGTTTAACAAGGTCGCTTTGGCACTCTAAATGCTCTAAGGAGGTTGCTTCGGCACTTCGAGTTTAACGAGATCGCTTTGGCACTGTAAATGCTCTAAAGAGGTCGCTTCGACACTCCGAGTTTAACGAGATCACTTCGGCACTCTAAATGTTCTAAGGAGGTCGCTTCGGCGCTCCGAGTTTAATGAGGTCGCTTCGGCGCTCTATACGCTCAAAAGAGGTCACTTCGACACTCCAAATTTCATAAGGATGCTTCGGCCCGCCGAAGTCTTGTACGATGGTAACGTGGCCGCATTCGGAAATAGGGAGGGCGATTGCATTAACAAGATGCCCGAAGGCCAAGGAAAGACGTTACAAAAAAAAACGCACCGATTTGAAGCTCGGTGGCAACTTTGGCGAAGAAAAAGACTAATGATTGTCGGCCGAAGGAGCCGAAGCAGAGGCCCCCACGCCAGGTTGTGCGGCCGCGGTCGGCGCAACCTCCTCGCCATCCCCTCTTGGAGGCTGCACGTTGGCCAAGTCTAGCTCGAGGAAGGCCTTGCCAATATCCGCTAGACAGTGCTTATACCCGTCCATGAATAGGCCGGTTATCTACTCGTCAGACTTCATGTATTCGACCACGGCCTTCTGGCGTTCATCGGCCACGAGTCGGGCCATTGTAGCCTTCGTCTCCTCGTGAGCCTTCGCCTTAGTCTCCCGAGCCGTCTTCTCGGCCTCTCGTGCGGCTTTCTCTGCAGCCAGTGACTTCTTGAGCTCGTCCACTGCTCTAGAAAGGGAGGCGGCCCGATCCTCCGACTGGCTGGCCCTAGCAGCTGCAGCAGCGATCGATTTCTCAAGCTCGGCGCTCTTCTTCCCAAGGTCGGCGACCTCCTTCTCCAAGGAATGCACCGAACCCTCAGATGACGTCGGATTTGACCTGTTCGATGAAGGAGCGTCACGAGCAGGCCCAATTGGTGTTGAAGACCCCGAAATGCCTCGTCAATGAGGTCGAATGTCTTCAGCGATGCGGCTCGGGAAGTAGCGTCCGCAGGAACAGACTCCTGACTCCACTCTAAGGGGCTCGGCCTCGTCGGTGAGTCATGGGAATGACTGGGCGACGGGACGGAGAAGCAACACTCGACGTTCCGCCCTCAATCAATCGCGGCTCGGAGGGCCGAGCTCGCTTCGCTGGTCTCTCCACGATCTCCTTAGGCATGGGCCCTGGCACGACCGCAGGCACGGAAGGAACGAAAGTCGTGGTGGAGGGATCTGGGGACTCCACAATTTGGACCTCGGCCTCCTCGGCGGGTCGCTTCTCCTGAGCAATCTTTTTCTTCCGGCCGCCGGCACCAGTGGCGAAGCGTTGGGCAGCAAGGGCCCGATAGTTTGCCGGCTCGGCCATTTCTGTTAGAAAAAGAAAGCATCATCAGGTTAGTCAGCTGTGACGAAGAATGAGATTAAAGAAGGAAATTTCCTAAAAACGTCAGACCTCTATCGGCCCGCCGGATCAACTCGAACAGGTCGGCAGAGGGTTCTCACAAGTCGGGCGTCGACACTGCCTATAACGAGTCAAAATCCGAGAGTTTGGCATTGCTCATGTTGGTAGGGGGCCGAAAAGCCTCGTCCTGAGGGTTGATAGCTGACCAGGTAGTAGGAAAATCCCACCCTTCCGAGCTATGAATGAAATAAAAATTCCTCTTCCAGTGATGGATAGAGGAAGGGAACCGACCAAGGAAGTGGCGGCCTGACCGGGCTGATATGAACAACCAATCGCCCGAGACCTTAAGAGAGAAGCAAAAGAAGAAAAGGCGGATGCTCAGCCGGATTTTAGCCATGGCACATGCCACCAGAAAACTGACAGCCGACTACCAAGAATTGGGGGCCAATTGAGAGGGGGAAACCCCCAGGTACAGTAGGAGATGAACTAGAAAAGGATGAAGGGGATACCAGAAGCCAGCCCAGATCGACTCCGAATATAGGCAGAACCCGTTCTCTGTCGTATAATGAGCCTAAAGGTTGTCCGAGGTGTACACAGAGAAGTCAGGGGGAAAGGCTATCCCCGGATGATCTACGATCCAGTTGACGGTCGCCTGGTCAATCTCAGTGGCGACATCGGCCACGGAGTCGGCCGCTTTGCGCACGCCGGAAGACGGGGCTGAAGAGACCCTGGGCATGTACGTCCCGGGGGATACTGCAGGAGCAATCTCACTCTCCTCCTCTGCCGGCCTGGCACCCGAAGGACCCACAGAGCTAGGAGCAATGCGAGAAGAAGGAGGTTGAGCAGGAGCACCCATGGAAGGAGAGTACCCTGCAGAAGATGTGGAAGGGGATAAGGAAGACCGGGAGCCAGAAGGTGAGCCCATGGCTTACCTTCAAGAAGGAAATAATCAGAGTGAGGGTGATTGATCAGAAGCTCTGCAAAAGTGCTCGGTCACTCCACCGCAACTCGGAAGGTCGGCTGCTACGGTTGATGGAGCTCACGCACGCGAAAGGCCACCTTCCGGTACCACTAACGCTATTTACAGGGTCCCGGGGTCACCTCGATCCAACGGATGCAGATCATCGCCGTGTCAAAGTGTCACGATCGGTCCACGTGTCACCACCCCAGTCACTGGCAAGCTTTGAACGCGGATTGCAGTCAAGAGAAGGAGGATTGGGAGTCGAGGCGTCGATGGGAACGCCCGTCGCATCGTCTGCCACCATGATTACAGTCGGAAATCGAGGCAGCACTCCATTTCGACTGGTGTCAGGAGCGTCAGAGGTCACGTCTCTCCAGTAGCCGTTGCGTCCCTTCATGATCCCGATAGTACATAAGCACGTCTGACGGGTAAGCATACGTTGGCATCTAGCTGCTAAATATTAACATCTTCTCCTCGGCCCGTCGCGACGTCCCGAGCAAAAGCTGGGGGCCAATGACACGGGTCGACACTCGGCAACTCGACGCGCCGTCAGGCTATCATCTGCCAAGGTGAGAACCTGGATGGACAAGCCAACTCATTCCGAGCAGAGGAAGGTAGGTCGACACTTTGTGTCGACTCTCGGGTACTCGGCCCGGAGAGCATCATCTGCCGAGCTATCCCTGAGCTGTCCGGCGAAAGGAGACGCCCAAAGCCAAACTTTGGGACGAGCCAAGTCCCACCATAGTCCTCGACGGTAACGCTTTGTCCTAGACTTTCTTTATATGGACTCACATAATCACAAGTGAAAGGTTCATTGGCGAGACGGTCTGGATATTTTGGGCCACGTTTTAGTAACTATCCTGGCACGACCGTAATGGGAAATTCTGGTGAGGGTAAGTTCCAAAGGCCGCAATAGCTAGATGCGCACGATCGCTGGTCCGATGTGTGCGAGATCTATCCAGCCACGACTGCCGCCCACCACGCCAGTCATCGGGAATCCCGGGCAGTTTCCTGGGCACGTCTTCGATTCACTTACCATAGTCCTACTCGCGGAACCCCTATAAAAAGGAGAGACATCCTCCGCGCCTAAGGTACGCAACTTCTAGCCTAAAAACTCTTTCACTCCGATCTCTCGAACTGACTTGATCGTCAGAGTCTTTCCCCACTGAAGTCACTCGGTGGTCTTGCAAGTTGGAACTCGGCTACATCTTCTTCCTCGCGCCTTCGTCCCTTGGGAAGCAACTTGGCCTGGGCCGACCCCGTTACTCTCCCAGTAACACATGTATCTTAATAATTGAGGTTCAAATTTTTTGTTTCACATTATCTATTAGAAAATATTTGAAATAACACTTTTCAAACTTCGAGAAGACAAAAATATATAACTTAGTGTATAGAACAGAATTTAAAAAAAAATGGAACAGGGGGGGGGGGGGCGGTGAACCGTGTTCAGTTGTTGGCTTCTGGACCACAAATGAGCTTGGTTGGGCGGAATGTACTAACTTTTAGCGACGGGCTATCGGTCATGTCGGCAATGCCCTTATAGGCACCCTATTTTAATTAGGACAAGAAAAGGAAGGCGAGATTCTACAAATAATCCTACAGTATCTTACACTAGAAGTTTTTACTCTTGCAATCTTCAAACACCGTTGACATTTGGTTAAGAATATATGATATTTTATTTAAAGTCATCATATTAAATTATTTTAATGAGAAATCTTCAGATAGATATTGAGCCAAAAATTAATGGCACCACCTGACCATTGTTATTTATTTTAATACGTGAAGAAAACTTCCAACCCTGCAGTGTATTGGCGATGACCATGAATAGTATATGATATCATATATATATATAAATCAATCCACAAAATTCTCATCGAAGAGTTGCTCGACGCGGGCAAATGATAGCTACCCGTTGAAATCTAACATACTTTATCGTGTGTGTGTATATATATAAATATGTTGTTATTTCTGCTAGAATAAGAGCTTATCCGCGGTTTGACAAGTGAAAAATACAGTGTGAACTACATTGCATAGTCAAATTGTGGGCATGTAACTGGAAAGTGTCTACCCAAAAGTAAGTCAAGGAATGATCTGTCATACTACCTTAAAGCTGATATTAAAGAGAATGCCGATCAGTACATGGAATTGGGTGATGCACTAACGGAAGAGAACTGTAAGGGAGATAGAGGCACAATGAAATATATGCTAGAGAGAGGAGAGAGAGAGAGAGAGAGAGAGAGAGAGAGAGAGAGAGGGCAAAACATTAACAAGTGCAACCTAACTCCAATGTGCATCATGCACCCTTGAGATGCTGAACTAAGGACATTGCATAATCAATTAAATTAGAAAGATATAATTGATCTCTCTCTATTTTGTGCAGGGCGATCAAGACTTGTTTCCCCCAAACTTTCACCCATCCAGTTCTTTTCTCATTCCCACTTTCATAGGGTAAGTAGCTGTTCTAGGCATGCCTAAAATGGCTCCTAGACTATCCCAAATGTTTAATCCCCACAAAACCTAATGTCATTCACTTTCAGATGACAAAATTTTAATTAATTACCCCTCTTGCGAAATTGCTAGGAAAACAATTCTAAAAAGAAACACCCATTTTTTTCTGCATGATCGTTCTCAAAAGAGTCCGGATCTTCTTAGCTCGGACTCCATCAATATTAGATGAAGTTTTACGAAAAAATCTATTTTCCCAAACTTTTAACATTTCGAATTTAAATTTTTCATAAAATACAGATAGTCTCACCAAAATCTCCAGTAATATTGATGGAGTCTGATCTTCCTATATATTGAGAGGATCTAGACTCTTCTCAAAATAGTTAATCTCTATGATCAATTACTTCATGAGAACATCAATTGAGACTTAATTAGATGGGGTAACTGTTACTACACCATAGAAGAAAGAGGTAACACACTCGAGAGAAGAGTAAGAGTACTGGGGGATGAAAGGTCCTTTTGCTGCGCTGTTTCTATGTTGACTTGTGAGGAGGAGTCACTGTTGTCCAGTAGTTTTTTTATAATATGCATGCATCATCATCTAACAGTTCCTACCAAAAGGAAAGTGCCCACATGTTAGTTGCAATAATCAATGGCCTGCTTCAATGCCACTGCGCATGCATCCAGGAAAGGTGGCCCCAAGGAGGTCAATAGCAAGGCCAGGAAGATCTGAAAGCTTTGGGGGGGGGGGGGGGGGGCGCCACTCGTTTCCTGCAAGTGGACTGTTGCAGCGTTGTTCAATACTTTTGCCAATCATGGGACTCGACGTATCCCCAAAATCGCACCTTTCTGCAACTCCCATCCCAACGTGGTATGGCCTCCTATCATTGGTGTAGTAGCGGCCCTCATCTATCTTTTATCTTCGCCAGTGGCTGTGACTTCCATGCCGAGGCATTTGAAAAAGACCCGGTCTTCGTTTGTGGTGACTTCATCAAGAAGGGTGGGGGCCGGGTGGGGGGTGGGGGGAGTGCCTTCATCAGGAAGTGGTTGTCCTATAGGGCCTTAGGGCTTTACTGCATGAGATTACAGATGTTGGTGGAGTGGGTTTGGCTGTCAAAAATCAGAAGAAGTGGGTTTGACAATGTATTGGGAGAAGGAAGTCTTCTCCCTTGAAGGTTTCAAGGGTTGACAATTTCACTATTTTTAGAAGGTCAGGCCGACAGGGCCGGAAGTCTCAACATGGTAGAAGAAGAACAGGAGCATGCATATAATACAGATGCTGTGAAGTTGGAGATCAGCCAAAGGAAACCAACACTGCATTATGAAGAAAACTGATAGGCCTGTTGGACCAGGCTCAACAGGTTTAAGGGCCCCAACCGAGCAAAAGCAAAAGCCTTCAGAAGAAGAGAGAGAATATAAAGGGACTTTAGTCTTATTTCAGATACTCCCCTCTCCTTCTTTCCTACAGTTACTTAAAAGAAAAAAGAAGAAAAATGTTAAGTACTCGGATATCTAGATATTAAATACTTGACTGTCAGATACAAGCATTTGTGGTGGCGTCCGAAAGGATCAAGACTATGACTAGCCCTAGAGGGGGAATGAATAGGGCTATTAAAAAATTGTCTTGAATGGCCAATGAAAACTAATGCAGAAATAAAAATTCGGTGCAAAGCAGATAGAACTGAGAGGGAAGAAGGAGGCAAGCACACAAAGAGACACCGATTTATCCTGGTTCGGTAAGACCCTATTTGGTCTACCTACGTCCAGTCCTCACCAACACATTGAGATTTTTCCACTCAAAGAAATGAACACACCCGCTGGTTTATGCGGTGCCCAGCTCACTAACACTCCGCTAGTTAACACAGTGCCTAGCTCACCAACAAACAGTTGGTTGATGCGGTGCCCAGCTCACCAACAAACACAAAGCAAGAAGTTTAATGAGAGAAAGATAAATCAAGCAAAAGCAGATGCAAAGCTCGTGAGGAAGATCTCCAGATGTTGTTGAAGCTCTGAAGCAGAAAAGATCTCCTCCAAAGAGACCCTTCTTCAAGGATGCAGCAGGTGGAAGCTCTAGAAGGTGAAAAAGCTTGGAAGAAGAAGCTGTAGATCAAACTCTTGAGGGTGGCTCTCTTCTTCACGAAATTCCTGCCTAGGGTTTCCCCCAGGTGTCCTTTTTATAGCCTTTCCAAAGAAGTATCCGTTTGGGAGAGTGTGGAAAGTGGTCTTGGTCAAAAAGTTGTTCAAACTTTGCTTTTTGAATAGATCTGCATGTCAGGGTCGACTTCACCTTTTGTTGGGGTCGACTTCAGTTCAGCTCGAGGTCGACTCCAATGAAAATTAAGGTCGACTCCTCTTGGACAAAATAGCTTGTACTGGACAGAGGTCGACTCCTTTAGAGAACTAGGGTCGACTCTGAACAGCTGAGCCTGATCGGGGTCGACTCTGCTTCAGCAGCTTGACAAGCAGTTGAACAGAGGTCGACTCCTTCACAAACTAGAGGTCGACTCCAAACAGCCGAGCAGAACCGGGGTCGACTCCTTTAGAAAGCCAGAGTTGACTCTGCACAGGCCATTCCATCTTCTTTCTTGAGAGGTCGACTCCTTCATAACTATGGGGCCGACTCTGAATACCTGAGAACAGTTGGGGTCGACTCCTTCATATCCTGAGGTCGACTCCTTTAGCCAGGAACCAAAATGGACTTCTTTGAAAGCCCTCTTGCCCTTATGAAATTATCTGTTTTCTGCATTCAACTTGCAAACTTGTTAGCAAACATAATGAGTGTTTTGTGATCATCAAAATTCTAAGGGATCCAACAATCTCCCCTTTTTTGATGATGACAAAACACTTACACAAGAATAAACACTTTTCTTAACCAATCACTGATACCGACACAATATCCTCAACACATCAAGGCACATAAATCAAAATATCAGTCTATTCAATCACAACAAACAATCCATTCACATTGATCAAAATATAGTCATATCTATCCATTCATAAAGAGTCAATTCACAAAAAGTTTTATGCATCCCCCTTGACTATAAGCACCCTTTAAAGAAAAACATTCACAAAAAGAAGTTTAAACTAAGTCCAAGTGCTATCACTTTACTACCATCACCTTACAGAAGTTCTCCCTGTAATGGCCCTAGATATTTATGTCCGATAAGGGTCAATATCCAGATCCATCTCCCACGAACGAACCGAAGTCTCGCAAGGGATATCTCACACACGTGTCCAGTAAGAATATAAAAGACAAACCACAACAGTATATGACACAAGAAAGTATATGTGCTCATATCTGTTCACATATTTGTACAACTGTCCCATTACATTATTACATATCCAATAGAAAAGTACAACTACCTGGGGCATACCCCGAGGGAGTACAAGCTCACACAACACTAACTACTACACTACTACTGGTGGTACAAGTCTGTCACAACACCGCTGCAAGCCAAACACTCGGCAAGCCCTTAAAGGAACTGTAGGGGAGTGAGCCTCAACAAGTCACAGGCTCAGTAGGGACCACCCAAAAACCACACACAATGCTGAAGAACCTCAACCCCAGAGGGTCTCACTGGCAACACTAAAAGCCAAACCATGGCATGCTCACAACATTTTAAATAAATAATAGCTTAAATAGTAAATCATAAACAAATATATATTCCTCGGAAAGAAAGAGAAATTACAGGACTAGCACAGCACTACTAGTCCACTCAACAACTGAAATGCTTAGGCTACTGGCCTCACAGGCATACTACCTCAACAACTGGTCGCCTAAGCTACAAGTCACACAGGCAAACCACTGCCTAGGCTACAAGCTTCACAGGCGAATCACAAACACATGGGTAATGGGACTGCTAACCAAGAGCTGGTTCATTATACCCCAAACCACGATATGTCAGGAGCCACACACAAGGTAGCAGGACGGGCTACAACGATGCCAGTCCATCACGCATTGAAACCATAATCGGAAGTTTACTCGAGGAAGGGTAAAACATAGCAAGTGGAAGGTCACACCACACGACCTCCACTTCAACACCTGAAAAGACTGGTACATAACATACCACCACAAAGCACTACCCACACAGGGTATAGGTACCTACTACCACGAGGTACCACCACGGAAACCACCACCAAACTAGTGCCATCACAAGGCACTCTATCACAAGCAAAACCTTGACTCAACTGTACCAACGACGGGGCACACCACAAGAGTCAAACCACAACCAGTGAGTCTCCACTCACCAACCACAACTACAACCGTGCCAACACCAGGGCACACCCCAACGGGTAAAACCACAACCAATGAGTCACACACAAGCCACCATCAGTGGCAAAGCACGAGTCAGAAAGGAACGATGCCACCACACGGGAACGGACTACTGGTTCATGATGCCAGTATCCAATCTGGACAACACAACATAAGAACTACCTCTCAGTCTCGCAGTCACGGACGAAAGGTCCAACTGCCGCTCCACAAGTACAAGCCAAAGAACAGTGGAGACCAACTAACACCACACCTGCAGGTTACACACCCTACAGGCCTATGCCTGGCACCTTTAGGGACTCTGTCCTAAGCTCCCTAAAGTGAGGCACTGGAAAAATAGGACTAGCTGGGGACCAGTGTCGACTACTGGTGTTTGTACCCCCAATTACGAGCGTGCTACAAGCGACTGCACACCTACAAACACAAGTCGCTGCCCTCTGTAGTATTTCCCTCATCCAGACGTACAACTTAAACACAGAAGTGAGGGTGTCCAGGACAGACGACATAGACCTCGACGGTACAACACAAGTACCGGGACAAACTCTGAGCACAACAAACACACGTGCCTGGCTCACACAGAACCTGGGGTACCTAACTGCAGAAGTATTCTGGAACAGGCGCCGGACCACCAAACTTGGCAAGCTCAAACCACGATATTTACATATACAACCTTTATTACAAACCACGGTGCAAGTGTGAGGAGTAGCTTGGCCTGGTCACTCGTGACCCACAAGCTAACCTACACAGACATATCCATAAATCGCATTAAACAATCACAATTCGGCCTGTCATTGGTCATCTCATGACCTCCGTAGCCACATATACATAATATACGATAACCATACATTAATACTCAATCCCACACATACTATACAAGTTAAAGCATCTTAAATAATCTATAGAAAACACCACAAGACCACGGCTAGGTTCATACAGGAACCTCACTGCCCAACCACTACGACGAATCATAAAGGTTACACCATAACAATGTGTGTGCCATGCACACACCCAAACCATGTAAACTCCACACATACAACACAAGCAATATGCTAACCACTTAAAAACACACTCACCTCGTGAGAGACATGCTCTACGAGCGCTACGTGTGCCAACGCACCACAAACCGGTGCCATGCACAACACTTAACAAATAATGGATAATCGTACCTTGAAAACATGAATAAAAGACCTCACGGCTGTGGTCGCGACGTGGGGTACTGTCGCATTCAGATCGCGACACCTCGATATGTTGCGTTAGAGAATCCTAACGCGACGGGTCTGCCTGTCGTGACCTGGTCACGATAGAAATGTCTGTCACCTTCTGATTGCGACACCCCGACATGTCGCGATCGCACCCCTTAAGGCGACGGGTCGGCCTGTCGCGACCTTGTCGCGACAGGGGGTTCCGTCGCCTTCGCAGACAAAAACCCTAATCCAGACTGCTCACTCCGGATTACCACCCCAAACTATGCAAACCATGTTTAATTTCCAGTTTTCATGCTTTAATGATTATCCTTACATGATATCTATTGTTCTTAATGCCAAAAACCAGTCAGACATGCATTTCATGCAATCTACGCAACAAATCAAGGTGGATTCTCCCTACCTCTGTGAAGAACACAAAAACCGGACACGGCACGGTGTCTCCCCCGCTCCACACGACATCCTCATGGCGAGAGCGTGCCGAAATCCACGCCAAAATGCCGAATCGCCCGAGAGAGCTCCGCAGTAGCTCCTCCTGGCCGAGCAGAGCTTCCCACAGCTCTGTCCGGCCAGAGATAACTTAAAAACACCTAGCGGTTAAGAACGCGATGCATCCCTACGTCGCGACCTGAACATGATGTAGGAGGCCGTCGCCTTCCCAAGGCCTACGTCAGCTGACTACCCAGCGCGCGACACACGACAGCCATGCAGACAAAGACTGCCAAACATCGGTAACATGAACGCGACCACCAGGGCCGTCGCGTTCAGAATGTGACGCGACCCCTTATCGCGTTCACAGGTACAAGACCTGTGAGCGCTTTTGGCCCAACTGCCGGCCCACCAAGCCTCACAACCGCATGCAAACACCTGAAACACGAACTAATGGGCCATACATTGGCCACCAAACCCGCTAAACAGGGATCCGCGAGGATCCGAAAAACACGTGACGTTACACTCCCCCTTTTAGTCATCGCCAAAAAGAGAGGAGGGAATGTAGCCCGACTCAAAAAGAGGACAAGAAGAAGAGAGTCATGAGTGATGTTCAAGAAAAGGATCAAATGAAAGGAAGTCAAGGATGACTCCGAGAGAAGGTATTCCACATGAAGTTTCCGGCTCCGGCAAGATCCTTCAAATTCTTCTTGAGATCCTGATGATTGTCTAGCATCACATCTTGACTCTTGGCGATTGACTGCATGAAATTCTCATTCCGATCTTGCTGCATCTTGAGAAAATGAACATCTGTGCAAAGCTCCTCTACCTTCATTTCCAATGAATCAAACCGGGTATCTAGGGAATCAAAATGAGCAGTCAAAGCTGAACTAAACTCCGAAAACAACTGAGAAATCTGAGCAGCTGGGGCACAAGGTCTGGACGTGCCCAGAGTGGATAGAACAAACTCATCACCATCATCATCCGGAGGACCCTGTCCCTTCTAAGGAGCACGAGAGCCAGTGTGAACAAACACACCATCCTGGATAGACATCCTCATAAGAGCTAGAGAGCTTCCATCTATAACATCAAACCCAGTCAAACTCTTACCTTCTTCACCAGAGAAACTGACCTTGAACTTGTGAAGAATCCGCGTAATGAGCATACCATAAATAAGCGACCTCTTGGGCACACCAACAACATTCCGAATATAATTTAACGTGATGTTCGGGAGATCCACATGAGCCCCATCAAGTAGAGCTTGAATAAGAAGGATGTGATCATCGGTCACACCGTCCATGCTACCACTTCTAGGGACTAAAATAGAATAGACCAACTTGTGCAGAAAACGATGAAGTGCAGGAAATGAGTTGGCATTGACTTTCTCAATAGAATGCGGGTCTACATCTGATTCTAAAATACATCGGTATGCATCAGACCGATGTTCCAACATCTAAATATACTGAACTCCTTGCTTAATGAGAATTTCCATCACCTCAGACAACATAGATACTTTAAGAGGGATATGAACCCCCTTCACATAAGTGCTAAGCCTCTTATCCGCATCTAACACAATATTTGCATAAAAGAGATTTACTAGATGGGGGTAGACCATCTCATTCATAGAGACATAGGGAACCCAACCCAAAGGCTCAAACAGACCATGGAGATCATATCCAGCACCACCAAAGAACTCAAAATCGATTCTCTTGCCCAAATGAACTTTCCTAGCAATGATATCCGAGGAATAAAATTGAAATGCTTCAGGACTGTGGAAGAGGGTACCATCAAAACCTTCACCATGATAACCACTGTTGGGACGAGAGCGCTTGGAGGGTGTTGCAGAGGCGACGACCTTCCATTTGTCTATGCGCTTTGGAGGAGCCACAAAGGGAGAGGAAGGAGCCGCGAGAGAGGAGAAGAGGATGGAGAAAGAGGAGAAAGAAGAAGAAGGAGAGGATGAGGAAGCAAAAGGAGTTGAGGATGGGGTCAGCCCCAAGCCACGACAGGTTTCCCCCTTGCGCGGGAAAGAGAGAAGAGGAGGAAGAAAGGTTGCGGCGGTGGGTTTGAAAGAAGAAAGGGGAGAAGAAAGAAGATAGGGCCCCCTTTTTATAGGAAGCCCTAGTTGTGCGGGGTCGACTCCAGAAAAGTGGAGGTCGACCTCAGCCGCAAGGGAGTCGACTCCCACAGAAGGTGGAGTCGACCTCGCTTCAAAGAGCATAATTTTTTTTTTTAAATTATGTCTGCACAGAAGGCTGTGTAGACAGAGAGTATGAGAACAACCCCAAAGACTCTTATTTTACCGACTTTTGAGTTGGGCAAATTTCTGTATATATTTATGTAGAAATAGACCACATGCCTAATTCTCGGCGCAAAGATGTAAATCGGTCTTCACATAACAGTTTAGTGAAAATATCAGTCAATTGGTGTGTGGTGTCAATAAAATTTAATTCAATATCACCCATAGAGACATGATCTCTAATAAAATGATGGCGTACTTCAATATGCTTAGTGCGAGAATGTTGAACAGGATTTTTAAATAAATTTATGGCACTTGTATTATCACAAATCAACAGAATTTTAGATAAACACATCCCATAGTCTTCTACTTGGTGTTTAATCCAAAGTGCTTGTGTACAACAACTCCCGACTGCGATATACTCGGCTTCAGCTGTCGAGAGAGCAACAAAATTTTGTTTCTTGGAGGACCACGAAATGAGGCAACCTCCCAAGAAATGACAAGTCCCGCTTGTGCTCTTTCGATCAACTTTACACCCAGCATAGTCCGCATCGGTGTAACCCACCAAGTCGAAGGAACAACATTTGGGATACCATAAACCAAAGTCAATCGAAGAAGCAAGATACCGAAAAATTTGTTTAACAGTAATTAAGTGCGATTGTTTGAGCGAGCTTTGAAATCTCGCTCACATGCAAACACTAAATAATATATCGGGCCTACTTGTAGTTAAATAGAGTAGAGATCCAATTATACCTTGATAAAGCTTAGAATCAACAGGCTTACCAAGCTCATCATTATCCAATTTTGTTGTTGTAGACATAGGCATTGGAAGAGGTTTTGTGTTGCTGAACCCATATTTCTTTAGCAGTTTCTTTGTGTACTTTGATTGACTTACAATAATGCCATCTTGACCTTGTTTTATCTGAAGTCCGAGAAAGAAGTTGAGCTCACCCATCTTGTTCATCTCGAACTCCCCCTGCATCAACTCAGAAAATTCCTTGCACAATTTTTCTTTAGTAGCGCCAAACACAATATCATCCACATAAATTTGAACAAGTAAAATATCTGAACCAACACACTTTATAAACAAAGTTGAGTCAACAAACCCATGCTTAAAATCATGTTAAACAAGAAATTGACTCAATCTCTCATACCATGCACGTGGTGCTTGCTTAAGACCATATAGAGCTTTATGAAGATAAAAGACATGGTTTGGGAAATTTGGATCCTCAAACCCAGGTGGTTGCTCTACATAGACTTTCTCTTTTATGAAACCATTAAGAAACGCACTTTTAACATCCATTTGAAATAATTTAAAATTTCTGGAGCAAGTTAATGCTAATAGAATCCTAATGGCTTCAAGTCTAGCAACCGGTGCAAAAGTCTCATCATAATCGATCCCTTCTTCTTGAGAGTATCCTTGGGCAACTAAACGAGCTTTGTTCCGAGTTACCACACCAGATTCATGAAGTTTTTTTTCTCGAAAAACCCACTTGGTTTTGATTACCGGATGGTCATTCGGACGAGGAGACAAGGTCCACACTTTGTTCCTCTCAAATTGGTTTAGTTCCTCAAGCATAGCAATAGACCAATGTTCATCAAGAAGGGCTTCATCAACATTTTTTGGTTCAAATTGAGAAATACAAGCAATGTAATCACATTGATATTGAGTTTTTCGAGTTCGCATACCAGATGAAGGATCACCTATTACATTACCGATTGGGTGACTTGACATGATCTTCCATGCTCGAGGTAATTCATCATTTATAGAAGATACTTGAAGTTCTTCAAGTGGAGGATCTTCCGTTTCCTTTTCTTCACCAACAAGTTGGGTAGGATCATCCATTGCTTCTGCACTAGGCACTGTGAGATCTAAATCATGTATGGCTAAATCCTGATCCTTCATGATTTCTACATCATCATCATCATCATCATCATTTCTTTTTCTAGCATTGTGGTTAGTCTCATCAAAGATTACATGAATGGATTCTTCTACAACTAATGTTTTCTTGTTAAATACATGAAAAGCTTTAGAATGAGATGAATAGCCAACAAATATACCTTCGTCGCTTCGAGGATCAAACTTACCTATGTCCTCTTTGCCATTTACCATGATGAAGCATTTACAGCCAAATGGCTTGAAGTAGGAGATGTTTGGTTTTCTGCTTTTATAAAGCTCATATGGAGTCTTATGCAACAAAGGTCTAATCAAACAATGGTTAGTGATATAGCATGCAGTATTAATAGCTTCAACCCAAAAATATCTAGGCAAGACAATTCACATAGCATAGTTTGGCCATATCGATCAAAGTCTGAATTTTTCTCTCAACTACACCATTTTGCTGAGGAGTTCTCGGAGTAGAGAAATTATGACTGAACCCTTCATCATCACAAAAAGAATTAAATTACAGATTTTCAAATTCCTTACCATGATCACTACGAATAACATTAATAACATAACCCTTATCATTTTGAACCTTCTTACAGAATTTTATGAATTCATCTAATACATCACTCTTGTGAACTAAATACAAAACCCATGTAAATCGAGAGAAATTATCAACGATCACAAAACCATAGCGCTTACCGCCTAAACTAGCAGTTCTTGTCGGACTAAACAAATCAAGATGTAAGAGTTGCAAAGGCCAAGAGGTAGAAACAATATTTTTGGGTTTGAATGAAGTTCGAGTTTTCTTACCTTTGGCACAAGCATCACAAACCCCATTCGAATCAAAGTTCATTTTAGGCAAACTGACCACAAGCTCACGTCTATACAATTTGGAAATGATTCCAAAGCTAGCATGGCCTAGCCTTCGGTGCCAAAGCCATGGGTTGGAGTTGTTTGCTACAAAGCAAATCTCCTTTTCATCCAATTCATCTAGATTAACAGTATAAACATTTCCATTTTGATTGCCTACAAACTTGATTTCATTTGAGGTATTATCAGTTAGCATACAATGAGATGCATCAAAAATAACCTTAAACTCTTTATCACAAAGTTGACTAATGCTGAGCAAATTATGTTTTAATCCATCTACAAATAACACATGCTCAATGCTAGTGGAGGGTGTTTTACTAATGTTCCAATGCCTATTACCCTTCCATTGCTGTTGTCTCCAAAAGTCACGTTTCCACCATTTTTCTTTTCAAGACTGGAAAATTGTGATTTGTCTCCCGTCATGTGCCGAGAGCACCCACTATCCAAACACCACTCTTTATTCATCGAACCACTGTAGCCCTGTAAAAATAAAGAATTTTACACTTGATTTCTTAGTACCCAGACTTGCTTGGGTCCATTTATGTTAGTCCAACTTTTGGTTGTTTCCTTTGACACCCACATGGTTTTGATCTTGTGGATGTTCTTTCGGAACCAACTCCTCTGAATTTTGTGCCCCTTTTTTCCGCAATAGTTGCATGTTGCAAAATGAGTACTAGATAACTTAGCTCCAACAAAAGATGTTTTAGTTTTAGATTTTAACTTGTGAGGGATGAATCCAATTCCTTCTTTTATGAAAATCCCTTTCGTGCTACCAAGAATAACATCTAAATTATCACGACCACACACAAATGTAGATAGGGTACTTTTTAATTTGTCTATTTCCTTTTGAAGGTTAGAACAATTGTTTTTCAAAATAGAAATTTGTTCTTCTAATGTTTCAATTTTTTTCTTAAGCAATATATTTTCGTTTACTACAGTATCAACATTTTCATATTCATGTAAACGAAACACATTCAATTCTTGAGTCATTGAATCATTGTTCTTCTTCAGACATTTATTTTCAAGTTTGCATTCAATAAATTTTTCATATAGCTCATTGAAGGCATCATGAAGTTCTTCAAATGTAAAAGTTTCAGAATTTACCTTCTCATGGTCAAATTTGCCATGAGACATAAATTGGCAATTTCTTCTTCACTTTCTTCTTCTATAGAGATATCTTCATCACTCCATGCTGCAAGAGCCTTCTTCTTTGCTGTCTTTCCATTTCCCTTAGTGTATGCCTTTTTTTTTTTTTTTTTTTTTCAGTTCTGGACATTCAGGACGAATAAGTCTAGGTTTTCGGCATTCAAAGCATGTGACTTCCTCACTCTTGGAAGTTTCCCCTTTAGCTTGACCTTTCTTCTGAAATCTTCTATTTCTGGGGTTGAAGTTTGATCGACGCCTGTTCAGAAACTTCTTGAATTGCCTTGTCATTAAGGCAATTTCTTCATCATCGATCTCTTCATCGCTATTGTCACTGTCACACTCATTCAGTACATTAGTAGCCTTGAGGGCAAGACTCCTTTTCTTCTTAGAGTCATCCACGTCCCTCGATGTATTAATCTCATAGGGCATTAGAGATCCTATGAGTGCATCCAAGGACATTCTTGAGAGGTCTTTTGCCTCTTCAATAGCTGTCACCTTGGGATTCCAAGACATAGGCAAAGATTGTAAAATTTTTCTATTAAGTTTAGGGATAGAGTATTCCTTACCAAGGGCTTTAAGCCCATTCGTGATGTCTGTGAACTACTTGAACATCTCACTTATGGTCTCACTTTCTTCCATCTTGAACAACTCATATTTGTGAACTAGAAGGTTGATCTTCATTTGTTTAACCTGAGAGGTTCCTTCATAGGTCACTTGAAGCTTGTCTCAAATCTCTTTTTCACTACTACACGTAGAAACACGATTAAATTCGTTAGCATCCAGAGCACAAAATAAAGCATTAATTGCCTTGGCATTCATAGACAACTTTTTATAGATTTCAGGAGTCACTCCTTTTCAGATTCCTTTGGAGCATAAGGACCTTTTTCCACAATATTCCACAGCTCATAATCTATAGCTTTCAGAAAGATGGTCATCCTAGCTTTCCAATAGCTATAGTTATTGCCATTGAACAGAGGTGGCCTATTTGTAGAGTTGCCTTCAGTGAATGTACTCTGCTCTCCAAAACCAACCATAGTCAATCCACACCAGAGGTTGTAAAACCATTTAAACTAGTGACCAAGCTCTGATACCAAATGAAAGGATCAAGACTATGACTAGCCCTAGAGGGGGGTGAATAGGGCTATTAAAAAATTGTCTTGAATGGGCAATGGAAACTAATGTATAAATAAAAATACGGTGCAAAGCAGAGAGAACTGAGAGGGAAGAAGGAGGCAAGCACACAAAGAGACACCGATTTATCCTGGTTCGGTAAGACCCCCTTTGGTCTACCTACGTCTAGTCCTCACCAACACGGTGAGATTTTTCCACTCAAAGAAATGAACACACCCGCTGGTTTATGCGGTGCCCAGCTCACCAACACTCCGCTAGTTAACACGGTGCCTAGCTCACCAACAAACAGCTGGTTGATGCGGTGCCCAGCTCACCAACAAACTCAAAGCAAGAATTTTAATGAGAGAAAGATAAATCAAGCAAAAGCAGATGCAAAGCTCGTGAGGAAAATCTCCAGATGTTGTTGAAGCTCTGAAGCAGAAAAGATCTCCTCTAAAGTGACCCTTCTTCAAGGATGCAGTAGGTGGAAGCTCTAGAAGGTGAAAAAGCTTGGAAGAAGAAGCTGTAGATCAAACTCTTGAGGGTGGCTCTCTTCTTCACGAAATTCCTTGCCTAGGGTTTTCCCCCAGGTGTCCTTTTTATAGCGTTTCCAAAGAAGTATCCATTTGGGAGAGTGTGGAAAGTGGTCTTGGTCAAAAAGTTGTTCAAACTTTGCTTTTTGAACAGATTTGCATGTCAGGGTCGACTTCATCTTTTGCTGGGGTCGACTTCAGTTCAGCTCGAGGTCGACTCCAATGAAAATTGAGGTCGAATCCTCTTGGACAAAAGAGCTTATACTAGACAGAAGTCGACTCCTTTAGAGAGCTAGGGTCGACTCTAAACAGCTGAGCCTGATCGGGGTCGACTCTGCTTCAGCAGCTTGACAAGCAGTTGAATAGAGGTCGACTCCTTCACAAACTGGAGGTTGACTCCAAACAGCCGAGCAGAACTGGGGTCGACTCCTTTAGAAAGCCGGGGTCGACTCTGCATAGGTCGTTTCATCTTCTTTCTTGAGAGGTCGACTCCTTCATAACTCTGGGGCCGACTCTGAATGCCTGAGAACAGTTGGGGTCGACTCCATATCCTGAGGTCGACTCCTTCAGCCAGGAACCAAAATGTACTTCTTTGAAAGCCCTCTTGCCCTTATGAAATTACCTGTTTTCTGCATTCAACTAGCAAACTTGTTAGCAAACATAATGAGTGTTTTGTGATCATCAAAATTCTAAGGGATCCAACAACGTCTAATTAAGTGGCGTGGGCCCCACTTGCTTTGCATCTGACATCTGAATATTTGATACCCAGATGCTCTGAGTATTTAGCATCTCTCTTAAAAAAAAAGGCCAACAAGAGTAGGTAAAGGGACATAAGACATGTGGCGGCTACTATCCTACTCAATTCTCCACTTTCTCTCTCCTTAGATTGAGCACGAAGCTCTTTTTGAACCTCTTTTTGATTAAGATTAATTTGACTGTTAAAGGATCAATCTCAAAAATCTCTTCTAAAGATTGACTGTCCTTTGCACGTCACGTTGTCTCCATTGAGAGCAAAGACTTGTTCCCCTAAGCATCTCCAACACTCAAGTTTAAGCTCAGATCTTTTAAAATCGGCTCATGAAAACCCTCGACATGAGATTGACCTCATCGGTCTTTGAGAGTTTGAGGTTTCTTCTTTCAAGTGCATGACTTTGGCTTACCAAGCCGCTCAATGTTCACTCAAGTATGAAAGGTTGAGTATTGAAATTTATGACCAATTAGGAGCTGACAATTTTCTTTAATTAGTAGGTTAAGTTTTGATTAAAAATGTTAGGGTTAGGCATGGAGTTAGCAAGCCGTGGCTAAGTTGATTGGCCTATTGACGGAAAAATAGTTCACACTTTTAGGTCTTGAGGGTAGTGTCATCTAATGGGTTGGAAAGTTTTTGCAATAAATTTGTTTCAAACATTAAAAAGTGAGTCAAGGTAGACTTTTACTTGCTCATTTTAAAATATTTTTTTCATATTCAGGTCAAAGTTTGGATAAAAAATTTCCCAAAATTTGTATTTTCTCCACTATTAGTTTAAAACTTAATGGGCCTAGCCCAGTAACTCAGACTCGAACTCGGTTCGAGATTGGACTTGACACCCAGTCATATGCGGCAGTAGAGTGCTATTGCCAAATCACTGGACATATGTCACAATCCCTCCCTCTATCTCTCTCTCTTTCGATATATATATATATAAATATATAATATCCACTTAATTTTTTCTAGTTGTTGAGCACATATTAACTTAAGCATCAGAAGATTTTCTTTGGAAACTCCTCATGATCTCATCTTTGTCTAGCAAGAAGCATTAAGCTAGAAACTTGGCACCAACATGCTCCCATTGCCTAAAGTAGAATTGACCATCTGAGATCATACCTCAGGAATAGAGAGTGTTAGATCTCAAATCTGGAATCAATCGACGTTATCATTTGGCGCCATTTGTAGGAGTGAGTAGTTGACATGGCTCTGTCAAAAGGCAAGGGTGTGCCTCTGTAACACCTTGAAAAATTTATTTGTTAGGAAAAACATGAATAATATGATTATTAGACTTGATTAATATTATGAGATTGAAATAATTAATATCTAGAATTAATTAGTGTTAACAAACGTTATCCTAGTGTCGTATACAGAGGTGCGCGCTTCGATAGGGCGACACCGAAAAATTGTAACGAAAATGAAATCGAGAACACCATAATTTCTAGAAAAATATGGTGATATCAGAAGTGTAAATATCCGGGCTAGTTGATGTACGGATTTCGAGATTAAGTCGACGCAACTATTTTCCAAGCAATTTTTCACCCAGTATAAAATAAATTCTAAAAATTAAACTAAAATCACCATAATTTGTAAAACCTTTTCATTAGTCTATGGTTGAAATTCCAACTTGATTATATATCATTAGGACACCTAAACAAGGGGTTAAAGGGGCCAGCTGAATTATCATCTAATTACGGTAACCATTTTTGGGTTATTTCTCACCTACGCATTAGGAAGCCACGTACCCCATTTCTCATGAGGTAGATGATCACCACATTTTACCCATATGTGTCACCCTTGTAGGTTGCATGAACCAGGTGGCCTTGGATGGTAAAAGGGGTTCTTACCATGACACATTG